>JAODAL010061527.1:0-20265 GCA_025379985.1 Phyllomedusa bahiana | reverse complement strand
ACTTGCAAATGAGTGCATATTACGTATCTTAAGCAAAATTAATCAAAGGAGGACATGATTAAAGGCGAGCGGAGAACAGTTACAGTGAGAAAAATATCTTCATTACAAAGTGAAAAAGTGCTGTTAATAAGCAGGTGAGCGAGGAGCAAAGCCTCGGCTGTTTGATATTTTCATGTTATTAAAAGGATAAAATAAAAAGCAAAAAAAAAAAAGACAAATACAAAAAAAACACATCTAACAATTACCAAAGCATGACATGTAAATACTTTTCATTGGCCAAAAAGATTGTCACATACTAATTAAAGGGGTTTTGCCACGATCTAATGTTGATATGGGATCCCCCAAAATGGGTTTACATTAGACACGACTAGGACCTGACAGGAGGTGATCTGGCCCTGCTTGCGTTGTTTGCACTTCTTATCTGATGGCAGGGAACATGAACGAGCTTAGAAGGGACTGGGGAGAAAGATCCTGTGTCTTTTTGTATAGAGAATCTACTGGTTGTAATGTAATTATCTGAGTAAACATGCAGACGTTCCCTGCTCAGCACCCCCTCCCTCTTTCCCTGCATCAGTTCATGAAGGAATGAAAGAAGGCTGCCTGCTGAGCTTATCTTCTCTCCTGAGCAAATAAGAGGGACAAATAAAAAGCATATAGATTCTGCACAATACAGTTCTCCTTTGTGGATTAGCAAAACAATGTTTGCTAAACTACAGAGACCATCAGGAACGTGCATGGGAGGTGGAGCGACGACATCACAGAGGAGGTACTTGTTTTTTTAAACACAGAAACACCCCTTTTTTCAAGCCTCAAAAGGGGATTATCAGACTGTTAGGTGAGGAACTCTCTTCTTGGCAAAACCCCTTTAACTGTAGTTTATAAAGTAGCAAATCAAAAATCCAGCTGACTTGATGGGCAGAAAACTACCAGCAGGGGAAGCACAAATGATACTTGTCTTGGATGGTGCTTTTACTTATTGATTTTTCTAGCACCTCCAGAGTGGGGGTGCACAGCTGGTTACCCATGATGCTATTTCGTGTGCCCCCCAACCATATGGACATAAAAAGATCTAATATCTACAATGGCTATATAACTCTCCTATGCTTGTGCAAAGACAAGATACCAGACACTCCAAGACCATGTAGAAATGGTGATTGCAAATGGTGTAAACACCAGCTCCCCTATAAAGTACATGAATCCTCGGACAACTCGTGCACTGACTACGCTTCAGGATGCGCAGGGTAAGAAAAAGGAGAACAAAGTCCATGGTTGGCACCAGGAGTATATGCAATCCTCACATACAGTGTCCACCATACTACGTACCCCCAACAAGATATGGTGGGCCAGTATTATTAGTAAAAAAAAGTCTAAGTCCAAGTGAAACGCGTCGGGACGGGACTGCAGCAGTATCCACTCCCCCTTCATTATGGGTAAATAACATTCATGTGACATGACCACTTCGAGTTAGAATTTTTTTTTTTACTAAGAATACTGGCCCAGTATATCTTGTTGGGGGTACTTTGTAAGGTGGACACTGTATTTGAGGAATCCCCCATATCCTGTAAGATACTCCATGTATCTAAGGCATTAGCTTTATGATCAGGTGCATTGTCTAATGATTTCTATATCCATGATATATTGGCCCTTTATATTACATAATTAGATATGTTTTTGGACATCCTTTTACCGCTGTTTGTCCTTTTGTATTTCTTTTCCTCTTTTTTTGACTTTGTATTTTTGATTTTCTGTGATTGTTTTTCATTACAGTTAGTGTGATTTTCAATATTCGTTTGAGATTTAATACAATTTTGTAATTTTTTATTGAGATAGGACTCCCTTTTCTTTTGTTATTTTGACAAAACTAAACTTGAAAAATAATGCACCATGATATCATAACACAGAAAGCGGTGTTTGTGATCCAAGATCAGATCACATTGAAAGGAGTGCTATTGCCAGCATGCTAAACTTTGCTATACTTCTAGTTACTGTGTCAGACAGAAGAGGAGTAGTTTTCCAATGGGCGGTCACATCAAGACAGTAGGGCCCTCTGACTCTTTTTTAGCACTACATAAAGGCAGGGCTGTCTTATCCATTGGGCACACTAGGCAGTTGCCCAGGGGCCCTAGGAGCTTAATGGGCTCCAGCAGAAAAGAGGTATGTCCTGGGAATCCATAGCATGTACCCTTGATGCCCGAATTGGAGCTCTTATTCAACGGTTGACGCATCTTTGGGATGCCATCGGCCCCCCGTCCTAGCCAATTGGTCCTGAAGGTTGTAGGTTGCTTTAGGCTGGGAGTTATTTATTTAGTTTAGGTGAGTTATTTTTTTGTATTACAATTGAAAGGGCCACTAGTAAGTATAGGGGCCCTACCTATCTCCCTAGACCACTACCAATGTGGGGCCCTGCATACCTGCGTAGTTTCCTAGGGCCTTGCTTGCCTACCTACAGTACCTCGGGCTTACCTATCACTACCAAACCCAAATTACTGGGCTTCCTATCTCCCTAGGGGAATCTCCCCCTGTCCAAAAAAAGGGCCTGATCTGGTTTTTGTCATGTGCTTCACTTTCCCCGGGGCATTTTAATGCGTTAAAAAGATTTGCATAAAGGAGCAGTTGAGATGGAAAGGTGGGAAACACCTTTTCCCAATGAGATAGCAATTTATGAAATTTCCTGCCTTTCTCAACTTTCATTTCAACTTTTGGGGGAGAAAATTTGTCGGGGGTCTTTTTTCTTTCTCAACTTTTTGAAAGGGGGAAAAAAAATGGGGACACCCCTTCTTCTTATAAGCTGCAATCAATCAGTGAAACCCACACCTGTCAGGCATTTATAGTATATACTTGACATAGGTCTCAAATGTCTCAGACTGTAACCCTTTTTTTTCCAACCCCGGGCCCTTATTTAAACGATAATTTCCCCCCAAAGGAAATTTCGTAAATACGTTCCCCAAATTTTTTCGTTTGGGAAAAGGTTTGCACTGGGGCCCCCGGAACTTTAATTTGGTGGCCCCGGGGTTTGTAAACTGTTCCCGAAAAAAATTCCCAACTACAAATTGTTTTTTTTTTGGTGAAATTTCCCGTCGGAGAAAAAGACTTTTTTAAAAAAAAAATTGTTTTTTTCTGTCCAAAAATTGCCTTCCAAATTTCCCGGCCAATCCGGAACGGGTTTTCTTCTAAGGCCCGTATCAGGGGAAATAATGAAAATTGGGGCTTTTACAAAATCGACTTTGCGATCAAAAATTTTTCCCAAACGTGTTTGGGAACTGCTTAGGTCTCTTTTCTGGCACTACAAGCAAATTATTAAAGGAATGTCCAGAATAATCAAACAGATAATGTTTTATTTCAGATGTTGGTCAAGGTTTACTCTAACTTAACTCTAATCTTGAAAAAATGTGAGCAACATCTGTACAACATCTGAGGAACATTGGAATTAGGGTTAGTTTAACCCTAACAACCAACATAACTCTTGTTAAAGCTAAGCAACTTTCCGGGGAAAAATTGGGAACCCACAGTTAAAGGGGGTTTGTTCAAACTCTAGCCCTAAATTCAACTATAACCCTTGGCAACATCTGGGGGAAGTTTGGGGGAAATCAGACAAAATTGGGGAACCCCATTGCAATGGTTGGGGTTTGTTTAGCTCAGGACTTGATTTTAGAAAGTTTTAATAAATATTTATGCCACAAAAAACAAAGGAGGAGGCTTTTTCAGAAACACTTTGTTCAAGCTCAAGAGCAAAATGTGGAATTAGGAAAATTATCTACTAAGACCCCTTAAAATTTATATTTCGCATAGTGGTTTTAGTGGTAAAAAAAAAAAATTGCCTAATTTTTTTTTTACCCTTCATGTGTTTTTTATGCAGTTTTTATATTTTATTTCCAAAAAGTTATGAATTGTGTTTTTTTTTTTCTTTGGGTAAATGATTTATTAAATGCGGAAAAAACCTAAAAAACATTTTAAAAAACCCCACACACTTGTTGCAAAAAGTGTTGTGGCACTGCTGGACGTGGATAGCAAACTGAAGTCGGAATAAAATGAAGCCAATTAGTAGTTGCATACAAGTAATATACTGTACAAAGTGTGTATCAAAAATAAATATGAAAATTTTCCATTAGTGAGAAAAAAGCCCGGACTGAAGATGAAAGCAAATGGATGGAAATTCAATGAAAAAATGGGGCAAATCCAGAAACAAGACCTTTAAGGAAATTGACCCCCCAAAAACTTTTCTTAAAAAAATTGTCCATAAAAGCCTGTCCCTAGTGCGGTCTCTGTCAACAGACCCCCTTGGCCCTATTCCATCCCTGACAACATCCCTACCAATGTGTCTCAACTATGGTGACCCTAAACAAAACAGCACAAAACTACCAAAGAGAATGGAAGTAATTACATGAAAAAAAAGGCACATCACAGAACTAAGTAACAAAAAAAATACCCTAAACGGGAAAAACAGGACAAATTTCATAACAGAACCAAAAACAAGCAGATCAAAAAACTCAAGCCTAGTTTAAAAGTTACCTCGCCATTGCCCCAAGTGAAGTGCTTTAGAAGGTGCAAGCAAAATTCTCCTAATCAACTCAATGTGCCGCTGTTCGCTTTCAGTCCTGGTATTCTTTGGGGATTGATCCCGTAAGTCGAAAAAAGAAAAAAAAAAACAGTAGGAGGATTTCTGCCATTTCTAGCAAAAAGAAAATCCAATGGGGATATATATGGGGTCAAAAGCACCACAAAGACTGGTAAATACATTTGTTAACTCTGGTGCAGCAAACAGACCGAGTTCATGTCATGTGCTCATGTAAAAAGCATGTATTCTTTCGGTGCAATTTGCAAATTATTTATTTTTTTTTTTATTTACAATTTTTTTGCAAAAAACTGTTAGCTGAAAGTCCATAGGAAAATCTGAAAACCATAACAGATGTGGTCATGGCTTTTTTTGGTGCAGCATATTATTTAAAATTCAAGTCAGAATTAACACTTGTTAATTCTGGTTTGACTCTAGCTTGCTTCGACATGAACAGTGTAATGAGGTCACTATGTCAAAATTTATCTTTAGACCGAAGACAAAATGATTTTACCTGAATGGAGAAGGGTATGGATTCTTCAGCTGTTATGTCGCCAAATGATACAACTCTACATACCACCTGCATTAACCTTATTCTGGGTCTATATTATACAGTAGCAAATCAACCTACAAGTCATTCCGACCCCATTCCCATACCGACTCAATTATGATGAATTATGATGAATTTATTATATCAAATCACAAAACTAGTGTTTCTCTCCAGAGATGCCCAAAGGAACCGACCTACTATGTTTATAGGTAATAACATCCTTAAACCTCCCAGAGAGCAGCATAGAGGGAATGCAGCACACATTTCTTCTATAAAACAGACCTGCAACTATTTTCATTGTAGTAAGTGTTTACCATTTAACAGTTTTTGCATGTGTGCTTGTTTAGTTGAGACCGGCTTCTTGAGCTGGTGTTTGCAATAGATCTCTTATAATTTCAGATATTTTTGATTGCCATTTCAGATGTTCCAAAAAAGTAAAAAAGAAAAAAAAAAAAAAAAGACAAAATACAACACAAAATACAGTTTTAATGGTCAACTTTCCCTTGTGGGCAAAAAAAATATTTCTCCCTCAGTTGCAGAACATCATCACCACTTCTTTTTACTCATGAAACAATTAGCTAAAGTTAATTTGATGATCAGGTTTCAATTAGACGACAGCACATCAGAACTAATGAATGTAATTTATGTTACAAGCAATTGTTAAAGAACTAATATAATTATTGAACTGTCTTTAGAGACCGGCAAATAAACTATCGTAAGACTAATGTAGAATCTATTAATACCAAAAAAGTCTCCTTTACCCAATATACATTCACAGCGGAACATTCATAAATTCTGGAGATATTCATGCTTAATATTTCTTTATATCAAAAGAATGCAATAGGTAATAATATAAAACCTCTAATTGAGGCCTTATTAGTGCTAATGCCTGATATAGCATCTAAGAAGTGCAAAGTATATTTGTAGGTTCTCAAGATAATTAGGAATTTTTAGCTACATTTTCTAGATGAGGTATGAGACAAAGAAATCTGTCAAAATAATGCATACCAAATTGTCTCACGTAAGAATATTGAGGTAGAATACACCGGGATTTTTCATTAAGCTCCTTATAACAGCAATAGGTATTTTGTAATTCCTCATTGCACTTAGTTAACCATTCTCAGTTATTAAAGCAATGCTTTACTTTGGACAAACATTGGCTTGTATATTAGAGACACACATTTCAAATAATAATTTTTTCCCTTAGGTTCATGCGTCCAATGGGCGATACTTAACCATATATTCTATGAACCCATACTGAACATCATGCAGGCCGTAAGGGTGCACATATGGAGACGAGTTGGTATTTACTGTACCTATGCAGCCCTAACAGTGCATACTGTTTTACTCTTACAGACCTATGAGCAGATACCCTACCTCTTGAAGGCCTATGATAGATACTGAGCCTCATTTGGGCCTATGTTGAATACTACACCTCATGCAAGCCCTATGAAAAGATACTGTACTCATGCGGACCCATGGATGTATACCCTTTACCACATGCAGGCCTATTCAATGCGTTTTTTGTATCTCATGTAGGCCTATAGGTGGTACGTACCTTACTCAGGCCTATTGAGCATGCCTTTGCTTTCATACAGTTTATGGGCAAGATACTGTAAACCTCAACAGGCTTATGAGCAGAATATGGTACCTCATGCCAGGCATGTGGGAAATTAACTAGCACCTCAACGCATGTTGTGTGAAGTGCATACTGTACCTTGTTTAGGCTTTATGTAACCCATATTTTACCTCTCCAGGCTGGCATACTAAACGTTATGCAAACCGATAAGCCCATATTGTATTTTAAGTGCCACCCTCTAAGCCTATACTGTACCACAAGCAACCTGTAGGCGCAAACACAACCAAATGCAGTTCTACGGTCTCATAAAGTGCTTCCTTACTGATCTGTGGGCCATAAAGTTACATACATTGGGCCTACCCACCCGTAGCTCTACTCCACCTCACAAACACGTCGCCCCTCACCTTCGTCTCTTCCCACCTTCCTTTGTAGACTGTAAGTCTCACAGGAAGGGCCCTCCTCTCCCTCGTTTACCATTGTTAGTATATTAATTTGTCACCTTTGTAACTTGTTTGACCGATTTATATATATGCAAACCAGAATGTACAGCGCACAGGACCAAGGGGCGGCTCTAAAATAAATAATAATAATAAAAATCATAATAATAATAATAATAATAATAATAATAATAATAATGTACAGCAAGCCTGTCTTTGTGCTGTACCATACTTTGTTGCCTTAGTCCATAGATTTTATTTGGAGTGAGAAAAAAATTATTTGGAGCATGCATATAGAATGTAAAGTCTCAGGGAAAACACGAACTGTGTGTTATATATGAAGACCTATGGGTCGCAGTGCACTACCTTACAACAGAACTTTGCTATATTCATACGTACTTGTGGTAGACAAGAGTTAAGCAGTCAAACAGTGAAATAAATTGATACTAACAGAATGGAGGCTGTCACATTTTGTGTCAGACAGACCACGCCTAAATTAAGAATAAAAGGTTCCCATGGACAAGGGTCACTTATTTTGCCAATAGACAAGAACAGAATAAAATGTTATTTTACTTGATGTGACAGATGTACAAAGTTTCATTTGACAGTGATATCTTCTGGCATCACGTTATCTATCTTAAAGATGACTGGGTTTAATTGTCAGTTCAGCTTGTTACATCTGCACCTGTGTCTTCACTCAACCAACCTGTGGAAGAACTGCACAATATATCACAAGTTTTATACAACAGGCCTTATTAACCTTTGTATAAATTCTAATTTGGAAAGAGCCACCATATAGCGTAGACACATATTTTCTTGTCAATACATTATTACCTACCGACGCCCAAGGTGTAACTTCCAGTTTACCCGGCCTTAAATAACAGACTCTAAAAAGGTCCCCGCAACTACCATATGCCATTTATAATAATGTTGTCTATTAATCTTGTCACCCGGACCCCTGGAAGTATGTACAGAGTTAAATAGCCAAAGAAGTGCTTGGGAAAAGGGAGGATCTAAGACATTTATGTTAAAGTTCTGGAGAATAGTGGCTAGGAGAAGGTCGTTATGGCGGTCTTGACTGGTTATATAAAGAAAAGTGGAAAAAACAACTCATCTAGAGATGTCACCTTGATCCCTGGAATGTCAGGGGTTATTTTGCTTTTTGTGTTTAGATCAGTGCTGTAAACACTGTCATGGTATGTGACCTAAGCTGTGCTGACTCCTATTGGTCTCATATTACATATAGTAAGTTATATCACACACTATAGTGCACGTACACATGTCCCTGATTGACAAAAGTGAGTGGACACATGTCCTTGTCCCGGGTGTTTAGGGTTTCACTTTTATTTTCTTGATTTGTTTAAAGTGTTTTTTTATTTTAGAAATGGCGAGGTGTGCTGACCAAAGACAATTAGGCGGTTTATTGTATGGTGGGTGGGTGGGAGGTAAAGGGAGAATGGGATGATTGCATGAATTGAGCAACTTAGCCATGTTATCAGTCTATGGTAATGTGAGACTGGACAAATGTCCTGAGCACAGACATGTGAGGTGGACGTTTGAAGACTGACAAATATGACTCAATTGGTATTGCATACTTCACCAATACAGTTCTGGTTTGTGCACTAGTATTATGTGGTAAAATGCACGTACTTATAGTCTGAGACGCCTACAACTAAATGAGGTAATATTTTCATGTAAGTACTTAGTGTGGCCCCCAGATCAACTCTCTTTGGTTGGCCATAACCCCCCCCCCCCCTCCCCCCGTCTGACACTGGTCAAGGTGCTGTATCTTAAAGGGAAAAGAACAAATTATGATTCTCTCCTGTATGTCAGGTTCCGTTCAATGTTCCAAAAACATTCTGGAAAGAAATATCAGTTTTCAGCATGGGTATACGACATGTGAATTAAGACAACTTTCATTTCAATAAAATGCTCGCATAATTTTGCCTTTCTGTAATAAAAATGATAAAACAAGCTTGAAAATTACCAATACAATCGATCTTACCATTTGTACCACACATCTAATTAGCCAAAATGGATTCAGTCCGTCTGAATTTGTCACTATACTGGTACTTATAGACCAATGTAATACTGAATTGATGGAGAAAATAATTTACCATAACAAATGCGTAGATTTCACAAACACATGGAGCCATGCATCATTCTGCTGCTCTTGGTTGCATAGCTGGTGTCATATACAACCCTTCCCAGATACAGGATGTGGGTTGCTATTGCAAGGGGTTGCAATGTATTCCCATCACTGAATCTTGTACTCACCTTGAATGTTGAGCATAAACACACCCATATATACGGCTTGAGAACCAACTTGTTTGCACAAGATCAAAAGTTTCTCTCCATCCATCTGCTCATCTAGCATTTACGGGTTAAGCACACCAGCACGGCTTATTAGTAGTCAACAGGGTTAAACACTTAATCAAAGGCTATCGATTCCTTTTGTAAATTAATTCCATCTTTAAGCTTTAATACATAAAAACACAGTGATTACAAAAAAAGCAAAAATAAGTTACAAACATGCATGCAATAACAGCTAGTAAAATATGAGGAAGAAAATGCCAAAAATACCTAACATAATAGGAGAATTTTCTGGTCCTTAGGGTATAGGATAAAAATAAAACACAGAGCTGCAGGTATTAACTGCCCCTCAATTGCGAATATGTGTTGCCTTGCCGACACCATATTTTATAGTTTTTCAAAACATTAGTTTAGATTTTCAGAAAGCCCATTTAGTTCAATAGGGTAAATTTGTTGTCCCTGATAGAACAGTACTGTGATAAAAGGGGAAGTAGCAGGAAAACCTAATTGTATTGCTCTTTAACTGAACCTTGTGTGGATGTATTGGTGAATGTTGAGGTTAACACATAGACCACCATCTATGCCTTCCTTTGTAATGTATAAAAATTCAGGCCCCCGTGTCATGAGTCACACTGGGAGATAATCTTCACCCAGGGGCCCTCTAAAAAATCAATAAACCGGGCCCTAGATAATTTCTGGCTAGAGATTTATGACTTTTGCTAAAGACATAAACATGATGTGGCTAGTGAAAAGATAGAATGAATACCTTTCATTACATCTAGTAAACGTCGGATGGAGTGTGATTTGGGATAATATCCTGTTTTTTTAATTTACAAAAAGAACATATCATGTGCATCGGTGCTGTAAGTGATAGTGTCACGGATCACGCCGCAGCCCCTGCTAAGGACCGAACATGCGTGCCCGTGACTCCTGGTCCCTGGCCAAGTGCTGCGACATCCCTGGTGTTCCCCTGGCTCACTGCATGCAACCTACCTGCTCCTGCCACTCCTGAAGCGCGCGCCATCGCTGCGTCCTCACAAGCTCCCTGGCTTTCCGGTGCGCACACATCATCCCTCTACGGGGTTTACAACACGCGTGGCACTTCACAACATTAAAGAGTCTAGTACCCTGGCCCTGCCAGTGACCTTTAACCTCTGGCTACATAAAGGCAACCTCCTACCTTACTCTGGTGTTCATTTTCTGTTTGTTCTTCAGCACAAGAGTTTGACCCCTCGCTGCTGCATACTGCTGTTCTCTTGTAGTTTCTACATGTTTTATCAGTTTCCTGCTGTACATCGCCCTGCACCAGCCTGCCTATACCTGCTGTAACATCTGGCCGCTGCAACCTGCTGGCCTATTCCTGTTTTGGCTTGGCCTATACCTGTCTACCTACCTGGACTGTGCCAACGTTCACCTCTACTCCTGAGCTGTTACACGTTTAACGGCTCACACCTGCAGTGCCTGTCCTCCATTCCTGTTACCAAAGCAAACCAGACCTTCACCTTGGCTACCACCCGCCTTCATCTACCATCTTGGCCCCGCGTGGGCCCAGAGGATCTGTCCAACTGCATGTTTTCCTTAGCCAGCCAGGGTTGAATCAATTACAGATAGTAGTAAAGTTAAAGACATCGACGATGGGTTACTAAAAAAGAACACAAGTGGTAAAAGTAATGAGTAGGTATCAAATATTACAATTATACCTTCCTAACTGTTTTTCAATTCATTTTGATATTCACCCCAGCATCATTCTACAGTAAAAAAACAGTGTGCAACCAGTGACAGAATGTAGTGATGGTCAGCTGGCCTTACACCTATGACCCAGCCACATACGGAGCAAATGAAAGTTCATATAATCCCTACCATACTACATACACTGCATTTTGCTAGCCACACCCCACCTACACCCAAAACCTCTTTTCCACAAGTCAGTGCTCTTGGTTTGTGGCCTATGTACTTTCATGTCTTGCAACTTTTGGATGAGTGTACATCAGGGAATTTCGAATAGTGGCCCTAAAAATTAGCATAAAATGACACCCCTATTACATACATACCACTTTTACACAAAGCACACTCAGCTTGGCGAGGGCAGAAAGGCAGAGAAAAAAGAGGCAAAGTACTAGAGACAAGTAGGGTGTACGGTGAGCTCACCAAAAAGAACTCCTCTGTTGACCTCCAAATGAACTCCACACTTGGCCTCAGAATCAACTCCTAGGCAAACTCCCAGGTCCGACACTGGGCACAACCATATTTATGCAACCGTTAACAATCTGATAACGCTGACTGGTAAATGGTGGTGTAACTTAGCTTTCCCTGTCAATAAGATAGCTTTCCATTTTCCAGGAAACTGAGGGTCACCAACATACTCAGCTTTTAGAGCTCCATTAAGAGAGGTGTGGGGCAAAAACACCACTCTTTGGGAAACTCTTCTTTGCTGAAGCATGGCGCCTTTGAACCAGTGGGCATCAGCATCTCCTGATTCTTTACACTGATGCCAAGACAAGTAAAAATAAATAACATGATAATTGTATAATGGATTCATTACGGACACGGCAAAACCTAATATGAGTTACTTTTTTATTTAAAATTAGTAAGAAACAATGTTTATTGGGGAAATTAGTCTTTTACGGCCTGCTTTGTAGCAATCAATAAAATCTATAGCCTGCTAGCTTTGTTGTGGCAGGGCTAAAAGGCTTCATTGCATGGCTAGACTGGTAGACCTTTATATACCCTTCTGCCTGCCATGTAATCTTGGCAGTCCATTGATCGCTTTTGCAGGTGCCATGATTAGGCATGGGAGCCCCCATTCTCTGATACCCACCGAGATGCAGCAGCCACTATGTGTCCGCAGGATGTCGGTAAATTCAGTGGCCGTAATCAGAGCTACATCTGTTACTGGCTGCTGTAGTGAGACATTTCATTACAACTGACTCCCTCTGTATATGGTGTGGTCAAGCTTCTGAGCCCGCACATCTAGCCAGAACCGGGAGTCCTGCCAACTCTCCGAGGAACTTATATAACCCTTTTTCCTTTTTCTAGAGTTTCTAGGACGATCTGGAGAGATAGCCAAATAAAATTGTACTTTCCTAATGGAGTTGTCACTAGATGGAGGTAGCAGTAGCATTCCTTAACATCTTTATATAGGTGTCACAAAGCAGTTCCAGAAAAAGAAAGACTGTGGATGGTATTTCTGTCCTGATTTTGACGTGGATTGCATAGAAGTTAGTTACACTGCCACACCTTAGCACAACATTATTTAAAAACAAATACTTAACTTTCATCCATAGACAGCCTGATTTAGTAAGGTTTTGTATGAGAGAACAAGAAGCATTTATACTCCATGGCTGCCGAGTGTGACCAAATCATTAGTTGCAAACAGAATTGAGTTGCCGATGAATGGCCATATTGAAATGTCTATTAAACCTAAATTTTTTTATATATATTAAAAAAACCTGTTTTATTGTTCTATTGCTAGCGTACCACCTTCTGGCTTGCTGGCACTATGAATATAATATAAATTTGTATCGACTAATTTACATAATTAAACTTTAGTTACGAGGTCCCCTTTTAAATAGCATGGCATATACCAATACACCCGAAATAGTACCAACAGTAGATCTGGCATCATTAACACCTACAAGTTGCATTCCCTTGAACCATTTGCCAGTATTTTTGGCAAATTCTATTCTTTAATTGAGAATTGAGCAACCATACATAATAGTTAATCGGGTGTCCACTTTGAAACAAAAATACTTCCAGTTAGCCCCCCCATTAGAATAACACACAAAATATACTCACATTCCTCAGATACTCATTTCCAGCGTTGCATCCCTCTGGTCTTCTGTTGTTATCCTTGTTAATTTCCAAACAGGAACATCAACACTGCAGAGTTGCGTACCTGCATCAGCGGTTATGTGCCATTACTTTACATCATATTTAGCTCAAACAAATTATGTCTTTGTCCTATTTAGCATAGAAATTGATTTGATCTAAAGAGCCAAATTGTACACAAAAAAGTGTGGATTTGGGTTAGTCAATAGGGCATAGTGAAAAGTTATGAACACCAGACAATGAACAAATAAAAGATACTAGTGAGAAACATGAAGTGACATTTATAATGTAACTGCACCAGAGTTCCGGCTCAGTTTGCCTCCAAAATACTGGCAGCATGCGTTAATACACATATGTATAGATTTTAAATAGTTTCTAAAACATCTGCAAACTTGCCTGGGTAAAAGGGCTGGCTGTGATAATAGGGGCTTGACTTTCAATGGAATAGGACATGGCTTGCGGATCAATGCCCGGCCCCCCTCAAATATGTCAAATATATCAAAATTTTGTTGCATTTAATGGGGAGAAAGTAAGCCAACAATAGGTGGCGTAAACTTTAGACAAGACTGTCCTAAAATGCACCAGATTTATTAACACTATAAAAATTTGGTGCATTTGTAAAGACGTCTACTCTAAATTTAATCGTCTTAGACAGTATTGATTAGATCAGCACCAATGCATTTAATGTGCGAACTATTTACTAAATATTAAAAAAAAAACAGAATAGTCCAGTGATTCTAAGGTTTATTACATAACTTTGTGCCCCTTGCAGTAGTAAATAGAAATTTTACAGTAAAGTATGCTTCTGCAAGACCATTTCTTACTACGATTTGGGAAATTATAGGGTCCAAAAGTAATGCCATAAATTTATGTAATGAAATGTATAACAATGCAAAAGTATGCAAATATATGGTTTACTGTTTTGCCATAAAATTGACACTAATTATGATCATTAAGTTAAAAGGGTTTCCCATGAATCATTATCTTACCAAACGTTCAGAAATGCCTTTTAAATGGAGTTTTAAAATTGTAATTTTAGGTGATTTTTAGCACTCAAATATTTAGATTTTTTGTTTCCCTACATCTCTTTTATGTTTGCTGCTAATAAATCCGTGCTGCTGGGATGACCAGATTCAGTTTCCTTCATAAGCCCTGGCTGCTCACAATAAATCCAACTCCTTAAAAAATCAAACAGGGGAAGCAAGGCAGACACCTGTTTTTTTGGGGGGGCTGCTCTGTAATGAACAGAGAAGTCCAATGTGGATGGAATGACTGACATGTTGAGGACTCACCTGCTCGGCTCATAGGTGAATGTGCACAATGAGATACACTTTAAACACCAGGTTGGCACCATAGACTGTAAATACAAACCCCTTCACTGGATTTTTTCTCTATAGCTATGTAAATGGAAATGTTGCTACTTTTGAACTATGTATTTAAATATGGCATTAAATAATGGCGACCAACCCCTCAATTGTAAAAATTCCCTCATTTGCCTTAAATGTTTTAATGTAACAAATTGCATAAAGAGTAAAATACCATAGCTAAAAAGACATATGCTGTAATACACAAAATCATTGAAAATTACTGATTTTATTTTTTTTGTAAAAGGTGCCTAAATTTGCATATGAAACGTAGTAATCTGCTAAAACCTCCAAAAAATAATACTCCGATATGGATTATTATTGTACAATTGAGAAACAATTAAGGAAAGGAAACAAATAAATATTATTCTTATTTAGAAAAAAATCTTTCAAACCATTAAGAAGGTGTAGGTTAAAAAAGCAAACCTAGCCACAAATCTTTATTAAACGGAATTTTACAGTGAGGGGTAAAAATGCTCTACACAGGCCGCTTAGTTTATGCAATCCGATAAGCATAAAGGAAAGGAGGGCAACGCATGCAGTTGTCCTTGTCTTTCACTTCTATGGGAGCTTCCCAATTATAGCGAGCACACTCACGTACGTTATAATCGGAGCTCCTGTAAAGTGAAGAGAGGCCAGCCAGCAACGTTTCCCTCCCCATTCTTATACAACGATCAGCTCGCAGGCTAAAGTAGCTATAACCTGACATGTGCCGGGCATATTACTTCACTGTAATAAACCCCTTTTTACGAATTGTATTGCCTTAAAATGCAAGTACATTCATTGTGAGACATCACCCAAATCACTGCGACTTCACATCAATCATGTGGTATGTAGCTCCGCTCTTCCCCCTAAGGAGCCAGTAAAGTGCTCCTGAATAATTGTTAGAAGCGTATTGCACACTGGTCCCTTTATTATATATGGGCTATTAAGCAACTGCAATTTCTTCCTCCACTATGTATTTACTCCCTATTGTATGTAAAAAGACCATCCAGTTCGACCCGTTGCCTGATCAATAGGGTCCTACTACTAGTACAGCAAACAGCAATGTCTACTTTAAGATTCCTCATTCTTTGATTCTGTGACTACTTATCTTACCTGGCCCTAACCTTTTGCCTGAATTTCCATAACCATCGTACTCCCTGAATGCCGTAAGCTCTGAGCCTCTATACTGTGAGAATGATAACAGACATATGGTTAATGGCGGAAACCCCCAAACTGCATCTGCCCGTTGCCTCATTGCAACCACTCTTAAGAGTTTCTTTCTTGAATGTGGAAGAGGAAGTAGTGTTTGAGATGTGTGGGTTCCTGGTGATAATCAATTAACATTACAACTGTTTCTGGAGTGATGAGGCTTTTACCACTCGGTCCATAGCGGCTGTTGCAATGCATACCAGTGCCTACGTGTTCCGGCCCCCCAGCAGCTCTCAACATCCACACACTCAACTAACAAGGATCCTCCTCTTGCTCACCTCACTGCTCTATCTGATTGTCTTCTCATGGCTTCTCCATTATATGGCTCAAGCCTCCCGGTCTGAACCTCTTCTCGCTGCTTCCCCGGATCAATGCCTCCGGACCACACTCGCCGACCCCCCGTCTCTCCAGGACTTTCTCTGCTTTTAATAAATTACAACCGAAATATACAAGGACATGGCTTTCTACTCTCTCGAACAACAGCTGATAATATTTTCCACTCCTCATGGCTACTTGCAACGCTGAGGGCACACTTCTCTCTGTCCGTACTGTCTCCTCTCCTCTCATTGACTCTCACTGACAACTTGTCACCAACTGCAATTCCCCCATCTGCCATAAGCAATGGCTCCCCTTCTCCTCAGCTCACTCCACCCCTCAAGCTTGCTGATGTGTCTGCCCAATTCTCTTGACTCATCACACAACATACACAGGCCCAAACTGCTGCCTGAACTATTACCTGTTCCCTTGTCATAACAAGGTTTCTCAAATATAACCCCTTACAGTAACTGAAACTCTGCCTCCCCTGACCTATTGCACTGTCTTACCATGTCCATGTACTTTATTTAAAGGGTTGTCTCCCATCAAGTTTTCATAGGATGCATCCTGACCACGTCCTGGTCAGACTATCGGGAATTACATACAAGCTCCATCATTCACTCTGTATATTTCAACACCGTGTTTTTTCAGTCTGTTAATTAGTTTAGTTCTTAGAAAGCTTTCCAGAACTGCTAGCAGGAGAATTCTCTAAAGTAAACAGTACTACTTACAGGCTTTTATCTGAAAGATCAATAAAATCAAGCTTTTTACTGCTGGCCAGCACAGAGCTGCTACCACCTGTGTGATACTCACCCCCTGCTATCACCTAGACCAAAATAGCGGGGGTAAATAGATAAACCAGGTCGGTACTGGGAGGAACCAAATAGAGCGCAGAAGGTGTTTAAATCGTTGTAGCTCCTTACAAAAAAAATATGAACAAAGCAATGTAATTGGAAAATGTCTTCATTTAGTGTTCCCTACATTTTGAAAGCTATTCTTTGTAGCGAGACAACCACTTTAAGAGAGGTAGCTGTTGCTGCGCTAAGGTTTGCAACCTGAAAGTCCCCTGTAGCAAAGCCCATTTAGCTGTGGAGAAGTTAAAGGGTGAAGACCAGTGGGCTGATTGCAGATGCCATGTGAAAGTGACCATATCAATCTGGAAGAAGACTGCACAGGATTCAATAGTGACAATAGGTGATGGAGGAAGTTTGTCTCCTACCGATCTGCACAGTTCACTAAACATGCACATGAGTCTCCCATAGAAGTCAATGAGTCCTCGCCAAATACCAGATCTATTTCACTGTTAGAGTATGTTCACACAGTGCTTCTTAGATGCGTGTTTGGATCAGTCTTTTGGACCCAAAACGGACCTAAACATGCAGCTAACAATGTGCAGTGTGACTTACATTGCTTTCAATGTAAGACGAGTGATCGCTGATACGAGTTTCACATGTATCTTTCTGATGCGTGCTTTTCGATCCCTTTCAAATAATTTACATGTCAATTCTTGATCCGTTTGAACGCGCCGCCCAATCGCCCTATTTAAAAAATATAGGGTGTGTTGTCTAGCTGCAAGCAAAAAACGCTCCAAAACATACCACACTTTATATGTGTGTTGGATGCATTTTACGCTGCGCTTGTGAATGTGTTTTCCAAAAACGTATTAAAAAATTCAGTGTGAACGTACCCTTAAAATAGTATATATCTGAGCTGCTACTGACAGAGGAGAGCAGCTGAGGCAAGATGGCTGTCTCTATCATTATGTTCCACAATCAGAAAATAAAAATCATTTATCCCAGGGCTCCGATCTCTTCATTTTAGAAAAGTAATTGGAGCAGGTGTGAATATAGCTTAAAATATAGCTTAAAATGCGTGTTCGTGTCTAGCTACCGCTCATAAGCCCTTAATTAGAATCCAGGATTAAGTTGAATTACCCATTTACCGAACACCCAGAAGTTGTGTCACACCTCATTATAATAGAACTCATTTTCATGTAAACAGCTTAAATTGCTGCGGAGATGTTGGTAAAAGCGTATCGGAATGCCTGAAAATCAACCCCTGTATAAGAAAGAAAAAAATACACCAAAAACAAACTATTAATTTCAACAGCAAAGCTTAAATAATGAATATGTAAGACGAAAATAAAGCTACATATGTTTTTGACAACCAATGTCTTAATTTAATATTCCTCTGAGATACCTTTAGGTCAATGGAAAAAAGACTGACTGTGAAATAAGGATTAGCAATTGTGTTCTTTTAATATTCTAAACGGCTTGGAGTTTCCCTCTTGACAAAGAAGGACGAAGATGAGACGAATAAACAGAAGCTCTCAAAAACATCAGATCTTATGACAGGCCGCCCAAGGGGGTTATCACTGGTTTTCATTAGCTGCAGACAGTGATGACAAATGCCTTTTTTATATACAGGAGACTGTTCTAGCGTCATCTTCTACAGGAGAAGGGAGGGAAGCTGAGCACTCGGCATTGTTGGAGTCAACGTATGAGCTGTTGTGTGGATGAAAGTTAACAAGATACAGGCAATCTCCAGGGGTTTAATTGGGCTGTGAATGATACAGGTGAGAATCATTTTTTTGTTGGGGAGAGCTGTTGTGTACACTGTGAAAGGTTGACCAGACCTTGGGCTGCTGTTCAGATGTCAACCACCAGAGGGTTTAGAAATGCATTTTAGAAGGAGAAATTTGAGATTTATAGCCAAAGACTTGTAAAACTGGTCATGTAAATGAACAATAGAAATGCTTCTAATAGATTGACCTGTGATCGTGAAAGTTGCAAACTGTTAGGATTTAAATATTTTGAATTAACTACTTAATCAAAACCCCTAAATATCAAAGACCTTACAGTGTGTGTCTGTATATTACCAATGTGCAAAGAGTATAATAAAGGAATCTTGGCATTCATGATATTGTAATGTACTGTATCTATTAACTCTTTATTTCAGTCTTGTACTCCATTATGTCATACACATACAGGACTGCAGACCTGCTCATAAGCATTTTTTGGCATTGCTGTTAGAAGTAGTGTTGAGCGACTACGTTGGCTATCGACATCGGGCGATAGTCGATAGTCGGCCACCATCGAAGTTTTTCGATAGTGAGCAGTCGATTATGAGCGATGACCATTAAAGTCTATGGGAAGCACCAACACCTTCATTCTTACACCCAATCAGGGTGGGGAAATTGTAATTAACAGCCAAACAGTCAAAAGAACTGCATACATCTTCGGCACAACACTTAGGCTATAAAAGCCACAAAAACAGACACACACCATTCACTATCCCTGTCTTGTACCACCAGCATGACCTTAAAAAACCTGCATCACCCACAAAATAAAAAGTGGCAGAAGGCAAGTATCAGTTTGAACCATCATTTTACTGAACCTGACATTGAATTATCCCTGTCCTGAACGCCAGCATGAGCCCCAAACCTGCAGACCCCCAATTTAAAAGTGCTGGAAGACAGTAGTCTTTGACCACCATTTTAGTTGATATCTGGAACCATGACTAGAACTTGGTCCTGGACCGCAGTATGACCATTAAAACCTGTCTGACCACCAGATTAAAAAGTGCCCCGGAAAAAAAGATTCTTTCCAACCCACCATTTTAGTTGACTGGATATTGAACAAACCCTGTCCTGGACCGCAGCATACCCTTAAACCTGTCTGACCCACAATTCAAAAGTGGCCGATGGGAAAAAGAGAGTCTTTACAACCACCATTTAGTTTGAACTGGACATTGACAAACCGTCCTGGACCCGCAAGCATGACCCTTAAACCTGTCTGAACCACAGATTAACAGTTGCTGGAAAAAGAGTCTTCACCCACCAATTTTTAGTTGAACTTGGACTTTGACATACCTGTCCTGAGTGCCACAGCATGACCCAGGGCCAGAGTTACAGTGGTCGGTGAGAGCCCAGGGCTGGCGTCCGTACATCTATTAACACGCAGATAAAGAAGCCCTGATGACACAGCAACGAAAACAGTAGTGCTGAGGCAGAGTGCGGAAGCGGAAGTGTGAGCACTCCAGCCTTCCTCAGTACACAGTCAAGACCTGGGTTACGCTTGCCCCTCCGTATAGAGTGCTGACCAATTGAGCTATCACTTGGAAATACTGGTGGT
>JAODAL010061526.1:0-20266 GCA_025379985.1 Phyllomedusa bahiana | reverse complement strand
TTTTTTTTTTCTGGTCCCTGCTCTAATATATAACCACTTTGGTAATGTTAAAATGGTTTAGGTAGTGTGTGGCCATTTGGGTTTTAAAGTGTTTTCAATCATGGTGTTATTTCAACAAAAATACAGCTATGCAACAATCAACACACAGTGGTGGGAACTACCTGTTTTGTGTGCAATATGAGGCTGAAATTAAATAAAAAGGTCATGTTTACTGCTACCACGGCAGGTCAAAAATGGAAACCCACCTACAGAATAGTCACCAGCCATACATATAAATTATGGTTCAACAGGGGACTTCCCATGCTAGGGCTAGTACATGACCTCATTGCGTCTGGAGGTGAACTTTGCTACTGTCATACTGACACAACTGCACATTTACAGCAACTGAAATCTGAAGCATTACATTGGGACAAAACACATCTCAGTGCTCCCTCAATATACAATACTAATTGGTCTGGGATGACCATTTTATATTGAAACCACTGTATGTTGAAATGTATAACTCTATGGAAAACTGGTAATTGGTTCCAAAGCCCCAAAATGTCCACCAGAATAATTAGGCTATGTTCACACGGCTTAAATTGGGACGTATTTCGCCCCGTATTGCGCTCAATACAGGGCGAGATATGTCCCAGTCATTACGGTAATCCACAGTTCTCATAGAGAATTATGGATTACGCCTCCTCTCTCTGCCCAGACAATACGCCGCGGGGGGAGATAAGTGACATGTCAATTACTAGCGGTGAATACGTGCCACTAGTAATGAATGTCTATGTGGCCGGCGAGCTCCCGAAGACATGCCATAATTGCGGGGCGTAATTACGCCCCGCAATTATGCCGTGTGAACATAGCCTTAAAAGTAAAGATCAAAGAAAATAAACAAATAACTAATAAAGATAAAACAAGTCCTTACATATAATATCAAAAAACTGCTGGAAGCTGGTAATCATGCTGTATGACAAGCATAGAAGCTTCTTTTGGTCATGTTCTTATAGTACATGACTTATATACAATGTAGTAAAAATAGAAAATGGGACCACCTTCTCCTGGTACAAAAAGGTTTACACTGGCACATGTAAAGAACAGTACAGAACATGTAGCACTGTACTATAGAGAGGCCCTACTAGACCGCAAATCACTGCATGCACTTCTTTCATACAGGTGTTTTACAAGTAAAATGTTCTTAATAATTGGTTGGATCTTCCAGTTAATCACATGAGCCACAGATTACAGATAGCATGTTGAAACCACACTCTACATACGTTGTCACAAGACTGAGCATTGTATGTTAAAACGATTGTATCCTGAGGCCATTGTAACTTAAAAGATCACTCTACTACAATCTGCAGCATGTTCTGCACTACAATAGTCATAAAGACACATGGTCATAACAGCAACATAACTTTTTTCTTGCGTAGTACATTTTTTTTTTTTTGGAAGAGGTGACTCCTTGGAAAAATGAGCATAGTTCAGCAGTGGCCTTTTTCACCCTCCCTGAATTTGTACTAAAGCCTGAAGCTGCTTGATATATGTATAACTGAGTTGGGCTCCACAGCAATCTTTACTATGCAGTCCCATGATTATTGTCATGGCGCTTTACAGGTCATCTTACAAATTCTTTGTGGTCAGAACATCAACATCAATAATGTTTACAGCTGACAGATAATAGACGGAGTAGGAAAATACTTCATTAAACCAGTTTAAAGTTTTGATTGTGTGGCAAAAGTCATTGGAACGATATTCATTTTAGGAGGCTACATGCGCCATAGATCATTTTTATGCTTTCAGAGTGACACATGATGAATTAGCTTCCTCTATGTTTGGAATAATAGAGATATGATCAGAGTAAGAGCGTAGCAACATATCTTCTCAGCCACTAGGATGATTCACATTATTTTGTATTTCAACTAAGTTTTCAATTTTGCCAATCTATTTACTTTCAATTTCGACCAGAGACCATTTCACCTTCAGAAAACACTTCTTCCTTCTGTTTCAGGTAAGGATTATAGGTCATTCCTCATTGCTGCATTTATCTCTCTGTTCAGCCATGATGCTTGTGATAATAGATATATCTGTTTGAAATGGAAAAAGATTACATCCATTTGATGGGCCGTCTGGAACAAAACATTTATAGTATGGAAAACATGTTACCTGGCAAGGACAAAAATGTCATACTTAAGACAGAAAAAGCTCTTCTAATGAAAGATAATCTAGGATTCTGTGAGCAAAGACTTTCTGCTCAAGTAACTGTGTTTACCAACCTGTGGGCAGGTAGAATTAACTAATGCAAATTGTACCTGCAAAGGAGACATTTGGTTTTCTGCTGCTTCACTAGAGACACACACTGATATTCTATTTTGTATGTTTCCATGATTATGATTGCTAGTAAGCATGGCTAAGGCAACTGTTATACTTTTGTATTTTGATCAGTATTTTACAACAATATTTGTAAACCAAAACTAGGATCGGAACCAACACAGAGAAAACGCAATAAAAAGATTGTCTGCCACTTTCATTAACTGTTTCTGACATTGATTTGCTTATACTAATGCAGAATACTAATCAATATATTCAAGTGTGAAAGTAACCTTAGGCTTAGGTCTGTTGTTTGGACTTCAGACTGCCCCAGATGTGAGCAAGACTTTCTCAGAAGACAAGTTTCCATCGTATTGGCTGTAATACTTCCACATTTTAATATTTTAGTATTAATATAATGTTTTAAATCCTATGAGTGATATGTATGAGTATAAATACAACACTAGGTATGAAAGAGTGTTATGCAGCAAACTTTGCTCAGAGATGGTATGGATTTGTATAGCAGTTTCGCACCAAACTTTGATGTATTTTTGGTGCGTTTCAAAGTGTTGTGTCTAATGCAGACTGCACTAAGTTTTGGTATACAAATATTCATACATCTGTCAGACAGGGCTATGACAGTTTTTAGGCTCAAATTACGCCAGAAAACTGGCGCTGCCCCGTTCATACATGTCGCCCTAGGTCCCCTGCAGTCTTACTGAAAAGAACACCATAGACCCCATTACCGATTATGTAAAGAGTCTTTAGATTGTCTATTTCAGTCTGTAAACCTTGGTCAAAATTAAAAAATCATTGACTGTAAAGTGATTCACTTTAAATATTTTTAAGACCCCACGGGAGCCAGATTGGGGAAAAACAGTTCCCAGCATCATAAAAGGGCTATTTTTTTCCTTATTTAAGTTCATTTAGGGTTTAATTATTTTTTTCAAATTTAGCCTTTAGGCAAAAAACGAAAGGACCCCCTTTCAATTTTGGTCAACATCGAATGCAACCTAAATCTAAATAGTTCAAGTTGGGGAAAAAAGGCCCAAAAAACTTAATTTTGGAAAGTAATAGGAAAAAAAATTTTTTTTAAACCCGTTTTAGGGTAATTTTCCCCTCATAGGCTTTTTATTTTTTCCCTTTCTGCTGACGCATAAAAAAAATTTTTAAAGGTTTTTCGTTTTTGTTTTTTTTGTGATACCCTTTTTGTGATGGTAAAAACACACCAGACAAAAACGCAGGCACTCACAGAATGCACATTATGTTAATAAAAAATTTGACATTAAAAAAACACATAAGGGGGGGAAAAAAATGTTTATGTTTTTTCAGAGATTATTTTCTAAAAAAGGGAAAAGAAAAAATGGGGAGTGAAAAAGGTAACGGAGGGAAAACCACTTTGTCCCCCGTTTGTAGGGGGCCCAAAATTTATCCCCCCATGGGGAATACTGATTTCGCAAAATTTTTGGGCGTATGGGCCCAAAAATAGGTTTGTCGGAGCAGTTTCATTTATTTGACCAAGCAGTTTTTTTTTGGGGGAAAGGGCAAAACCCACTGAATTTTCACCCCTATGTAATCCTTTTGGAGTAACCCTTTGGAAAATTCTACAAAGCTTTGTCTTAAATTTAGTGATGAGCGTTTACGTTGCTATCGCCCTTTCGGGTCGATAGTCAAATATGGGGCAAATATAAATAAGATACCCGTTTAGCCCGATAAAGATTATCGCCGATGCCCCTTAAAGTCAAAGGGAGAGGAAAAACCCACCTTCTTCTTACCCCCAAACAGGGATGGAGAAGCTAAAAATTTAACATCCAAAAACACCCAAACTGTTTTCTTCTACTCTTGGGAAACCCAAAATTGGTTAAAAAAAACCACAGAAAAAAAATCAAAACCATTAAACTTTTCCCATGTCTTGAAACCACAGCAGGGCCCCCAAAAACCTGAAGACCACAAATTAAAAAGTGCCAGAAGGCAGTAGGGTTTTTGAACCATCTTTTTACTTGAACGGGGACATTGAATATTCCTGTCCGGGAAAAGCGCATGAGCCCCAAACCCTGCAGGGCCCCCAGTTTAAAAAGTGCGGGAAAAAGGGGGTCTTTCAACCACCTTTTTAAACTTTCACGGGGACATTAAATTTATACCTGTCCTCCCCCCCAAAAAGCATCCCCCCCCAAATCTGCATGACCCCCACTTTTTAAAAAGTCCCGGAAAAGGGGGGTTTTAAACCCACCATTTTGTTTCATTTACATAACTATCCCTGTCCGGGGCCACAGCATGCCCCAAAACCTGTTTAAACCAAAAGATCACAAAGTAGCTCTATGAAAATTTTGTACAGTGACTTAAATTTAGTTTTTTTTTGGGGAAAACTGACATTTTTTTTACAAAATTTTTATTTAGGGAAGTTTTATTTAAAGTTTTACATTTTTTCCTTTTGGGCTTTTTTTTCAAGTGTGAAAACATAAAACTTTACCCCCCTTCCCTCCCAGTTTTTAAAAGTATTTTTTACAGGGGTACATGTTTAAAATTGGGTCCGCCCCCCCAAAAGGGAAAATAAAAATTTCCCAAAATTATCCCCAAAACACTTCTTAGTTAGAAAAAATTTGCCCCCTGGCTTTTGGGGATGTTTTCCACCCAATTTAAAATTCAAGGGTTTTTAAATTTTTTTCCCCCAAAATCCTTTTCATTGATTGGGGACAGACTCCCCGGGAGATCAAATGATGCGCCCCCATAGTGGCCCCCAGCCCGGGACAATTTTAAGCCTAAAAATTGTGAAATTTTTGTGCCCAGCCCGGGACCCCTTTTTGCCCCTATTTAACCTCAAGAAAATAAACCTTTTTCAAAATCTGATTTTTTAGAAAAAATTTTAAAAGCTCTCCGATTGCCCCAAACGGAGGAGCCATTTGCTGCCGTCAGCCAATCTTTTAAAAACAGGGTTTGGTCCAGCTGCCAGACTTCCAAGGGGGGTGCTGTGGAAAAGACCAGGTGGCTTTTCTGTCATCTATTAACAGCGGGGTTCGCAGCCGGGTCGGAGTTACAGGGGGTGGGGGTGAGAGCCCGGGCGGGCCCGTCCTTATCTTTTAAAACACGGAAAAAAAATGCCCTTATGACCAGAAACCCAAAAACAGTTTTTGTGAACAGAGTGGGGAAGCGGAAGTGTGAGGTAAAAACCCCCGCCTTCCTCAGTAACGTAAAGACCTGGGTATCGCTTTGCCCCTCCGAAATGATTGCAGACCAATTGAGCTTCATTTGGGAAAAACGGGGGGTTAAAACGCTCCTTTTCCCACCCAGGTGCCCTTTTTTTTTGGCTTTCTTTTTCTTTTTTACTCAACGTGCTGAGAAAAATTTGGCCCCTCTGTACTTTGTTTCCCCTGCCCGGGTGCTCCATACCCCCAATGTCCTCGAAAAACCTAAATCTTTCCACTTTTTCCCTGTACCCCCCTTGTACGATTCAGAGGTTTTTTTTTCCCCAATTTTTGTACCTGAAAGGTTTTTTAGTATTTTAAAATTCTAAAAAACACTTTTTTTAAAATGGGGATGGAAATCCCACCATGTCTTTTTTTTCTCTTTTTTAATTGTATTAAAGGGGTTTTGTCTCAATACAGGGTTGATAGCTATTTTTAAAGATCTTGCAAAAACAAGTCATTTTGCAAAATGGGGTCCCCTTAACATGTCCAACCTAAATTCCCGTTTCTGACGCACCATCACCCCTTTAGCCACTTTGACAATTGTGGGAAAAACAAATGAGTTAGAAAAAAACATTTTTTTAGAAAAGGGCCCGTAGTATTGCGCATTTCAAAGGGAGCCCGACCCAAAAAAAATTTTAAAAAAAAAAATTCTCACCACGGGTTTTTAAAAATTTTGGGGGGGATAAAAGCCCCTTAAAAAACCAAAAAAAAAAAAAACCTAAAAAAAAATTTTTTGTTTTCCCAAAGGACCCCTGATTATTGCCGTATTTTCACAGCAACATGCCCCAAAAAAAAAATAAAAAAAGCTTTTCAGCCCCCTAAATTTAAAAATTTTGGGTAGAGAAAAAGCCACTTAGAAAACCACATTTCTGTTTTAAAAAAGGGCCATGGATTATTTCTTTAACTCACCCAAAAAAGACCCCCAAAAAAATTTTAAAAAAGACTTCTCACCCCTATTAAAAAAAAAGTGAGGGAGAAATTTCCCCTAGAAGTAAAATTTCCCGTTCCAAAGGACCATGATTTTTGCTTTTATTCACAGCAACATTTACCTCAAAACCAAATTTACAATGCGAAAAACTTTTTAAAAATAAAATGATTTAAAAGGAATACGGTGGGGTTTTTCATTTAAAACCCTTTTGTCCTTTTTCAGTCCCCCTCACAGCAAAACCAGCAAAATGAACTGTTGGGAAAAGAGAATAAAAATTCAATTTAAAAATTTATCATTTAAAAAAAAAAGGTTTTTAAGAGGACCATTTCTGTTTGAAGAGGAATGTGAAGTAAGGGCCGGCAAAATAATCGGTGACCCCCGGGAAATTTTTGGGCCAAAAATTTGGGGGAAAAAAAAACCATGCCCGCTTCATCTTTATGAAAGTCAAATGATCCACTTTTTCTTGGGGGAAAACCGGATCGATTTTTTTCTGAATGGGCTCCCCGGCTGTGCTGAAGGTTTGGGTCAGATAAAAGGGGCGCTTGGGGAGGACAAAACCCCCCAAAGGGGTCTCCAGTTATCCCAAACGCAAAAAGTCCCATTTCCGCAATTTTTCTCCCCTATTTTGGGTGGGTTTGGGAAAGGGAAAAAGCTGAGTTTTGTTTTGTACCGGGCCAGGAGGGGGGCCAAACCCCGTAAATGTTGGGTTTTTTTTTGATGGCCTTTTAAAGCTAGAATCATGTTGGAGGAAAAGGGGGCATCCAAACACTATGTGAAGAGGAGCCTTGTTTTTCCCAAACCTTGGGGGCGAGGGGCACAACAAATTGATCCCTTTTCATTTTTCCCCCCCGCCCCAAATTTTGCCTCCAACCCCTTTCCCAAAGGGAGGGACGTTGGGAACGTCGGTGTCTTTGGAAAAACCTCCTCCTCCCTCTCCCCCGCTTCCTCAGGCAACCCGCTTCAACCCCAGCCCCACTTTTCCCCGAGATGATTTCAACCCCGGAGTGATGCGCTGCCTTTCCCCTATCCCTGGGCCCCCCAACCACGCCAAAGAAACCGAAAAAATTGAGAAAAAAGTCGGGCCCTTTTGGATTCGACGGGGAGAAAGGCCCCCGTGTCCGCATCTGTGGGCCGTCTCCTCCCCCGTCGCTGGGGGGACCTGTTGTTTCGAGTGTCCAACGATCGTTCCAGAAAATAAATTCCCCCAAAAATGTCCCGCGACCCCCGGGGAAAGTCCCCCACTGACCCTTTTGTTGGCTTTTTCAAAACTGGGGAAGGATGGGTGCAGAAACTCTTTTCCCCGCTCCCCCTCGGTGGGGTCAACACCCCGGGGTCCGCACTGCTGTTGTCAGGCCATTTGTGCTTCGTACTGCGTAATTTGGGATTGCGCTTGCTCCCACAAACGCGGGGGCATGTGGAAAGGGGGGATTTCCCAGCGTGTTTTCCCACGTCCAAAAAATAGACTTTTTACGGGGAGGCCGAGCTTACACTTTCAACGCAGCCAGCGGGACGGGAAACAGGGGCAAAAGGGGGAAATTTTTAAATTAAACTTCGAAACTTTCCTCAGCAGGCAGTCCCCGACCCGGGGAACTCTCTAAAAAATTTCTGGACGACAAAAATTCTGCATTTTGCGGGCAAGGGGATTTGCTCCGCCTACCGATCCTTTAGGCGGCCCAAAAAATTTTTGCCCGTTTTCCACCCCCATCTTGCCTGGGACAAGGTTTTTTGGGACCCAGCCAGGCCGGGGGCCTTTTCATTGCGGAGAGACCCTTCCCCCCCCTGACCGTGTGGGGACGGTTCCAAGACAGATTTAAATTTTAAACACGGCCCGGTTTTCTTGGGCACGGATGCCACCCGGGACCTTGGGGGGGAAAAAGCCCTGCCCATCCCTCCAGTTTTGAAGAGCGTGCGCCGGGGCCTGAGAGCCACCGTCCCCCCCCAAAAGACATCCACCCCGCTCCCCAGTGGAACTGTCACAAAAGATATAGCGGCCCGGGCCCTGCTTACTAGTCCATGGTTCCCGGTTTGGGAGATGGGCTTTTCCCGGGCCCCAGATGCAGACAACGCGTTAAAAATTTTTGATGAATGGCCGGGCCCGGGCAGGAAGGCTTTTTTTGGCAAAAAAAAATGCCGGGTCGGCATTGGGATTGGGGGGAGGCGAGGGCCATGACGGGCGGGAACCCCTCTGTGTCCACCAGATGGAAAAGGGGAACATTTTTAAGGCCAAAAGCCTGGGGAATTTTGACATTCAGGGTTTTGGGTTTGGGGTGGTTTTTTGGGTTTTAAATGTTTTCTTTTGCCCCAAACCGGAAGACAAAGGCTGGGTGCTAGGAAATGGCCCCTGTACGGCGTTTTAGGTCGCAAACTGGGGGAAGGAGAAGGGGGGAGGTTTGGGGCTCTGGTGCTGCTGGTGGACTGGGGAAAGGTGGAGGCTGAAAACGGGGGTGATCCCTTTATTTATGGGCCCCTGGAGACATGGGAGCCCGAGGGGGCTTGGTTTGGGGGGGGGGGGGAGGAGGAGGAGGCGGAGACAGAGGGTGTGACAGTGGTTGGGGGCCCCGCTGGTTGGCCTTTTTTGGCCAAGGTTGCCCCCATTTCAACCAGCATTCGCTGCATGTGCTAAATTTTGGGGGTGGTAACCAAAAATTTTTCCCTTATTATGGTTTCCCAAAAGGGGGGAAAAATTAAACATCGCGGGGTGAATGCCCCTTGCTAAATAAAGGGCCCGGGGCTTGAGAGGTCCTGGACCTTTTTATGGTGATAAAGGAGGGGGTTTGCGCTGCCCGTGGCTGGGGGAATCAAACCCCGGGGAATTTTTGGGACCCCCCTTCCCTTTTTGAGGCGGGACCCGAACTGACAAAACCCCATCGTCTTCCTCCTCGCCCAGGATAAGCGTCAAAAGAAATTCTGCTGAAAAGACCATTTTTGATTCTGCAATGTCGTCATCTCTCCAACACGGGTGACTTTGTCGTCCGACATTCTGCACCCAGGAGCTGGGGGTACAAGAAGAGGGCTGAAAGGGTTCCGACCGCCCGGGTTTTTTTGCCGTTTGCCCGCTTCCCTTTCCCCTCTGATGGCATCATTAACGGGGGCGCAGAGTAGAAAAAATCATCTCTTTGCCCTTGTTTTTTTAACATCCCTTCTGCCCCAACCGCATTTTGCATAAAAGGGGTCTTCGAAAATGGTTTATCCACGTTGGGTACACGATTGACATTGGGGGTGTTTCATGTTACGGATGCTGATGATCTGATGACGACATTTGGGGCCTGAGGGGGAGGACGAGGGGGAAAGGGAGTGGTGCAGGTTGCATTAACCAGGGGAAGCAGTTTGGAAACGTTTTTGTTACTGAGATTCACACCCCCTGACCCACGGACGGGCCTGGGGTCCGCAATGACATCCCGGGAGGGTTTTTGTCGCCACCTGAAGGAGCACCTTCTCTCGTCCCACCCCATGTCCTACCCCCCCCCCACCCCCCCTTTGCTTGTTCCCACCTAATTGCTCCATGTTCAGAAATATAAAAATTTGAGAAGGTTTTTGGGAAGATTTTTGGAAATCTCTTTAAAAAAACGGAAATCAAGCTTTCTAAAACCCCCCTCAAATCAAAAAAAAATTTGCTGGATCAAATTAACTGAAAATGGGCCTATCAACAAAGCTGGCCTGCGCCAAATGAAAAAAACACTATTTTTAATGTATACAAAAATAAAAAATTATTTTTTTGGGCCCCTATCAACCTGTGGTGACTACAAATTGCGGGATTAAAATTTTAACGAAAAGAGATCTTTAAACAAAGGGGCCTGCGCCAAAGTAAAAAAACACGTATTGAAATGATTCGGAAATAAAAGGTATTTTTTTGGGACCTTCAATTCACCTGTGGGGACTACAAAAGCTGTATTTACAATTAATGCAAGTTGCCCCAATGAAAAAAGCTTAGGGGCCAAGTGAAAAAAAAGTACTGAAAGTATTTGGATAATAAAAATATTTTTGGCCCTTTCAATTCACCTGTGGGACTAAAAAATTGCTGTTTTCAAAAATTTAACTGCAAATAAACTATCAGCAAAGGGGGCCCGCGAAATAAAAAACTTCTGAAAAAGTATTTGGAAACAAAAGGTTTTTTTGGCACCTTTCAATTTAACTGGGTGACTACAAAAATTTCTGTATTTCCCTTTAAATGCAAGGTGCCTCAATAACAAAGCGTACTGCGCCAAAGTAAAAAAAAAACATCGAAATTTATTCGGATAATAAAAGGGATTTTTGGCACTATCAAAACCTTTTTTGACTACAAAATTGTGAAATTTATTTAACTGAAAGGGGCTATATCAACAAAGCTGGAATGGGCAAAATTGAAAAAAAAACCCTTTTAAAGTATACTGATAATAAAAGTGGAGTTTTTTCACAACAACGAACCGCTTTCAGAAAAAATGTGTCCTAATATAAGTTCAGGTGCCCCTACCAGGAAAATATTTCTAGAAAATGTTTTAAAATAAAATTTGCGGCCAAAGTTACACAAATTCGGGGAACTAATCCCTATTCTTTAAAGAGTTGTCTTTTTCCCCCGCGGCACCCCCCCCCCCCCCCCCCCACCCCCTCACCCCCCCGTGTTTACAGCGGTTGCTCCTTTAAAATTCTTACCTAACACATAAAAACTTCAAATTCTGATCTAATAATTGTAAGGATACACTAACAAGAGCTTTTTCTGTTTAAAAAAAGAAAATTTCGCGAGTGTTTGACAAGGAGACCGACGTTACTCATGAGCGCTGACAGACATGAACATACAGGAAACGGTTCTATGTAAAACGAGGTCATGTTTTTTCCAGCCAATCGCTACCAACACATCCCAGAAAAGACTGCAACAATTCCCCTGCTCTATTTGTAAGGATTTTCTGGCCCCAAAAGCAGAAACGCCGAAAAAGGGGCGATATTAATAGATAGCACAATTTTCCTAAATTATTGCGTGATCTAAAACATCCAATCCACAAAAAAACTGTGCCGATTTCAACTTTGTCGATAATAATCGCTCAACACTAGTCATGACTCCAGTGCAGAGAGATATAATATAGATATTTGATTTATATTTTGTGTACTATAGACTCTACCATTGAAATATGGTGACTTCAATGTGTAGGAATGTAATGTAGATATATTTTTTATATTTGGTGTTAACACTTATGCTATATTGTTGATACTATTTACTATCTTTATTACTAATGGATTCAGATATTTGTCTTTATGTGTCCCTTATATAAATATAAGTATTATTATTGTGGATGGCCTTAAACGATATAAACGGCACTGATTCTAAATATATTTATATCCCCACACTTCTGTCTGAATCACTTCTGTTTTCCCTTGTTTGGCATATTAAGGTGTCTTGTTCTTTTGTTTTTATATTTGGACTTTAATAAAGATATATCTTTTATATTTATACTGGGGTGGTACTTTCTACTATATAATAAATTATTCAGATGTGGTTTTTTTCTGGTGTTTAAGAGGCTTGTAGTGGTTGAAAATCTCACATGGTTAATGTAAGCAGTTTTATAGTTATTGATATTCCATCATTTTTGGATTACTACCGCATGTGAAGACGTGTAGAGAAAGTCTCATGCACAAGTGGTAGAAATAGGGGTCAGGCATTGCCTCGGCAGCTGTAACAGTCATTGTTCCTCATGGTTATCCATTCTTTACTTCATATTGGACAGAGAATTAATTTATAAGGACACTTTTATTGTTTTGTATGGCTTTAATGTCTACAGCATTTTGTAAATCACTATAATAGAATTGTGTAGTTCCCTGCTACAGTATTACACTATTTACTATGAAATAAGCTCAGTTTTTGTTTTACCTAACCCACAGAATAACACAACACAAATAATGATAATTAATATAATGCTTTTAGAGGTCTTACAATGAAAAAGGATTGGATTAAACAGTGTACATAATCAATTATAAAGTTCTAGTGAATAACATGCAGGCCAAATAGCATCAAGAACTGCACTAAGATTACAACATCCAGACCAATACTTGAGCTATCAAAATGCATGTAAATAACAAAATGTAGGAGATCAGGATCAGGTCAGGAGATAAGAGAGATTTTATCTGCTCTGAGGATACACAGGTTCCGGCTATTGCTCTATGTTGAATAAAGGTTGACCAACTGACCTACATTTTGATGAACGAAAATTAAAATACTATATAAAAGTATAAAAAAGTACTTCGTAAGACTTTAATTCTAATAAAAGAAAAAGATTAAAATCAGGACAACATTGTATTATTAACATAATAAATTTTACATTAGAAAAGAAACTCAATGGACTGTTTTAAACTCTATAGAGAAGAACTGAAAACAAGCTCATAAACGTTAATCATAAATGTTTCTCTTAATTCTATGTCACAATGCTCTCCCTGTGTCAGTCTCAATTTGTGGTTAGAATGTTGCAAGACATAAGTAACTATTACTGTCAATCATAGTTAAGGACTGTAATATTTGTATTCTCTAACTTCTCTTCTCTATAGAGACTTGTGCAATTCATTGAGCTGATTTCCTAATGAAAAAATATAATAATAATAATACAATTTGATTCTGTTTTTTATTTTTTGTTTTTACTACATTAAATTAAACAAATTTTAATCAGATGGTGATCAGTGTTGAAATTTAATTTTGCTGCTCTCAGCCTTTATTTTACATACAACAATAGCCAGCACACCTTGTCTTGCTGGGACCTGTGGTGCACCAAGCAAGATCACTACCATAGTTTCTATACACTGATCTGCTATTTTAATAGCTTTTCTTTTATTTCTAGTCTGCTGTAATGTATTTGTAGTCACTGATAATACCATAGAAACAGGATTTATGGTAGATGTTGTATTGGTTTTCTAATTTTATATTATTTAAATTATTATTAATTCTATAATATATAATTGTAAATACATTTTAGATTATTTAATTTAATTTTATATTAATTTGATATATTTGGGAAATTAATTAATTTAATATTGTTTTATAATTGACATCTGTAAGCATGGCCCTAGCTTTCAGAAATTCTGTAGAGTCTTTTCTACTTTTTTACTTTGCAGTACTGATAGACTTTGCACCAGGATTACACCTACGATGCGCCAAATGAATGAACTGCAGAAGAACAAATTCATACATACTGACACATTCTACACTGCTTTAAAACTTTTAAGAACTGGCCTGTCTGCTCCAAGTTCATACATGTTGTCTATATTGTTTTAAGCAAGTAAAAATAATAAAGGATGTCTTTGGGAGATAAATATTAATAACTACCTAAAAAACATCATAACTAGAACTTGCTGAATTTGTTATAAAATGTCATTGACCCAAATCATGCAAAATAGTGAAAAATGCTACAAACAATAAAAGGTCTGTGTGTGTTTTATATTTTCCTATTGAACTTCAGCAAATATTTGCAAAAAAATTACAGTAGGTCAAAATGTCAGAAAAATAGGGTTGTATCCAAAAACGCTTTGTGTAATAACAGATTAAGGTTGGTTTCACACATAAAATTTTCAGTAAAAAATAATTACATATTTCTTTGGCAAAATTACAACAGCTAGATGTTTACTATAAGTCAATAGGGAGTTATAAAACACAACTGTTTTTTTGTGGCATTTGTCTCACTTTTGGGGCAATTTTCAGGTCAGTGAGGTTTTTTTTTCCTTGAATTTGTAAACGCAACACATTTTAAGAATGGTGATTTTCTTAGTCGGTTTTCCACAGACTTTATTATAGATACGCCAGACAAAGCAACACTACCCAAAACAATATAATAAATGCTAGATTAATTTTATTACAATATACACATATAGAGACAATATAAAACACTGGAGTATTGAAGGCACTACCACAAGGTACGTAACCCAATATGAAACAGGGTAAACAAAGTACCACATGCTCAATAAGAGTAAATCAAATGCAAGTACATAATACAACCCCAACATCAATTCATATAGAAAATACATATATATTGAGATACTAACATATAGTACTATGCACCATCATCCATTAAATAGAGAAAAGGGGCTACAGACCTGGATTGTCTACTGGCATTTGGTCTGTATCCCCTTTTCTTTATTTATTTGAAGACTTATTCATTCAGCCGTAGCTTTGAAAGCAAGAGCATCTCTGGGGTCCAGACAAACCACAATGGTGAGCAGGTTTGTCAGATTCACGGAGTTTTCTGCCTTCTACTCAAAGTTCAGTTGCATGCATTGAGAACAGTTGGAACAGCATCTACATACAACTTATGGCACCTGTCTGCCTTTCACATTTCCCCATGTAGTTACAAATGCTGCTGGGTCTTAAGAGACCCAGACCAGCTCCGTAGTCTGCGCAGGGGGTTGTTTTTTCATTTAAAATTTTCCCCCTAAATTGGTCAGATTTCCCCGCCCCATTACGGGGAAATCAGAAAAAAAATGAATAACTGATATAAAAATGCCCCTCAGAGGTTTCTTCTACCCCGGGGGGGAAAAATTTTAAAAAAAAATTTAAAAAAAAAAAAAGCACAATAAAAGTTTTTTAAAAAAAAACAATAACGACCCAAAACATTAAAAAAATTTTATAAAAAAAAACCCAACATACACAAAAAAGGGCAAAATAAAATTTTTAGATAACCAAGGTGGGGAAAACTTTAAAGGTCAAGCTGCCGTATTTAAGAGAATGGTAAATGTGGCTGGTCAGGAAGGAAGGGGAAAGCCGGCAGGAACTGGGTTTAAAAAAGAAAAGAAACGACAATTTTCAAGGGTTAATCTGTTTTTTTTTAAAATAAAAAAAAAAAAATTATAAGGTCTTAACAAACCCATTGACATCCTAGTGTTGCCAGGGGGGTTTTCATAAGTACCCCCATAACTGGTCAGGACCACGGACTCCAGCTACACTAGCTAAAAGAACTTAAAGAAAATATGGGTGTAATACATGGCCAAAATGGAGGTAGCCAATCCTCCTTCTTTAGCTCTGTATATACAAAAGAGGAGAAAGTCAGTGCAAATGTAAGTGGTGCCAGAACTTATAATACATTAACTGATATAATAAATTGGCTCAGTGTAGAAATGGTCCAAGCCAAGTTAAATAAACTGAATGTGAATAAGACTCCAGGCACAGATGGCTTATACCCAAGGGTTTTCAAAGAGCTCAGCTCAGTTAATTCTGTGCCCCTGTACATGATATTTAGAGATTCTCTGGTGACTTGTATAGTGCCAGGAGACTGGTGCAGGGCAAATGTGGTTCCCATCTTCAAAAAGAGCTCTAGTACTTGCCCAGGTAGTTATAGACCAGTTTAACATGTATTGTGGGAAAACTATTTGAGGGGTTCATAAGGGACTACATACAGGAATATGTGGCTGAATATAACATTATAAGTGATTGTCAGCATGGTTTTACTAAGGACAGCAGTTGTCAGACCAACCTGATCTATTTTATGAAGAGGTGAGTAGAAGTCTGGATAGCGGGCGGCTGTGGATTTAGTGTTTTTAGACGTTACAAAGGCAAGTGACACTGTTCCTCATAAGATATAATGGGTAAATTAAAGTTTATTGGGTTAGAAATAGTAATGTTTAATTGGATTAAAAACTGTCTATCGGATCATACTCAGAGAATGGTGGTAAATGACTCCTACTCTGAATGGTTCCTGGTTATTGTCACAGGTGGTGCCGCAGCCGTGGGTCGGGCTGCGGGCACACCCGTGTCCCATCCGTTCCTCCCCTGCACCGGGAGTGAGTGGCGCGGCGGTCGGCATGTCGGGCTGCGTGCGCACTCGCTTCCCTGAGGGCCAGGACTTACCTGGGCACGCTCCTGTCTCCGTACGGCTCTCTGCTGGCTGCCATGCGTGCAAGCGCCCCATAACACGTGTGCGCGGCAGCTCTTTGAGATTTACAGGGCCAGCCCGCCAGTAATTGGTTAATTGCTGGCCGCTGGTCCTATATAAGGTTACCGTCCCGGCACTTCCGCGTCAGATCTATTGTGCCTATAGCCTATAGAGAAAGCGTTGGAAGTCTGTTCTAGTGACTTCGGTGTTCAGACCCTCTTTCTACGTTTATTGACCACTAACCTTTGCCACCTGCTCTGACCCTCTTGCTACGTCTGTTGACCACAAACCTCTGGCGCCTGTCCTGTACTTTCCGCCTGTTCACGACTTTGCCTACGCCTGACGATTCTGTACCACGCTCACCCTTTGGCTGCCACCGCAAGCAAGTCACGTCAGCGGAAGCAACATGGTAGACTCCCGCTGCAGCAAGTCCATCTCGCTTTGCGGCAGGCTCTGGTGAAAAACAGGCACTACTTAGACTCCGCTCCTTGGCATGGCTTATATCATTGCTTGCGGTGGTCCAGCGGATGCACTACGCTGACCATTACAGTTGTAAGTGGTGTACCCCAAGGTTCAGTACGGGGTCCTCTTTTGTATTTATTAATGATATGGTGGAGGAAATTAATAACAATGTTTCTATTTTTGCAGATGACACCAAGTGTGAGACAGTGACAGATGGAGTTGTTTAGGGAAAATACATTTCCCCTAGAGTGCTCTCCTATGCGGTTTTGTGGAGTATATGGACAGATGCGTGTCACTGAGAGGCCTAGTCTCGGTGAAGGAAAGCCAACAGTTTTGTGTGTCAGTAACACTATGTTACTGACACTTCTTAGTATAAGCGGTTCCAGCATGTTTAGTCCAGGTCGGCTTTTCCTGGACTGGTCAAAGTGATAGGTGTGTGGCCACCAGGTGAGGCTGGTGTCAGGACTATAAAGCCTTAGTCTGCAGGACTTTGTTTGGGTTCTGCTGGAAACGCTGCATCTTAGAAGAAAGATCCATTGGGAGAAAACCTTCTGTGAGGGCTGAGCTGTATTAAGACTAGTCAGTGAACACCATGTCTAGTATATGCTCAGCTGAGCAGGTCTTTATTTTAGCCTGAAGTAAAGCTTGTTTTTGTCTTCTGTTTGGTATCCAGCTGAAATAAACCCAGGCAACACCTGGACTTGAACTTTAAGTCCTGTGTCACTGTCTCTGTCTGTTGAAGCCCATGATGCCTACCTGTTGCTGATCCCTCTTACGCAAGCTATGTAGTGTAGTGCAATCTATGGAAGATGTTCATAAATTGCAAGCAGACCTGGACACACTGAGTGCTTGGGCATCCACTTGGCAAATGAGGTGCAATATAGATAAATGTAAAGTTCTGCATCTTTGTACAAACAATATGCAGGCAGCATATGTCCTGGGGGTGGGGGAGGGAGCTGGGAAAATCACTTGTTGAGAAGGATCTGGGCTTTCTTGTACAGAATAGCATGCAATGTCAATCAGCTGCCTCTAAGGCCAGAAGCATAATTGCATGTATTAAAAAAGACATGGACTTGCATGACAGGGATATAATATTGTCACTTTAGAAAGCATTGGTTGCAACCGCACTTGGAATATGCTGTTCAGTTTAGGCTCCAGTTTATAGAAAGGATGTAATGGAGCTAGAGAGAGTGAAAAGATGAGCAACCAAATTTATAAGGGGAATGGAGCATTTTAGTTATGAGGAGAGGTTAGAAGAATTGAACTTGTTTAGTCTTGAGAACAGAAGACTATAGGGAGATATGATTAATTTATACAAGTATATAAATGGCTCCTATAAAAAGAATGATGAACAGCTATTTCATGCAAACCCTCCCTCCCCCAAAATATAAGGGGACATTCCTTCGTATAGGGAAAAAGGGATTCAATCTCCAGAGGAGAAAAGCATTCTTCACAATGAGAACTGTAAATCTTTGGAATCACCTACATGAGGAGCTGGCCACAGGAGCTGGAACAGTTGAGGGTTTCAAGAAAGGGTTAGATAACTACCTGAAGTTAAAAAATATTAATACCCATGTAGGCGTATAAAATTCTAGATACAGTCTGATGTCAATTTTGGGAGTAGAAGTTAAATATTCATTTAGGGCAGATTGGTTCTCTCCTTATGGGTCCAAAACCTTCATCAATAGCGAAAGCTAAGCTTAAAATGTTCTATCCCCTTCTCTTCATCCACATTTTTCCCCACCCTTGGTTGAACTTGATCAACATAAGTCTTTTTTCAACCATATTAACTACTATGTAACGATCCCAAAAAATCCAAAAAGTTTTTTTTTTCAACTGACATATGTAACGGTCAGTGGTAGTGGATCCTCTGGACCACCACAAGTGTTGGTATAAGCCACGCCAGGCAGCGGAGTCTAAGTAGGTCCTGTTTTCACCAGAGCCCGCCACAAAGTGGGAGGACTTTCTACGGCAGATTGCTACCAGGTCGCTACCCCTAACTTGACTTGTTTGCGATGGCAGCCAAGGTGTTGCGCGGTACAGAATCGTGAAGCAGGCTCGCAGTCGGGGACAGGCAGAAGGTCAGGACAGGCGGCAATGGTTCGTAGTCGGGGACAGGCAGAAGGTACGGTACACAGTAGACAAAAAAGATGCTCAGGAACGCTTCCTCTCAAGGCACAGGGCACTATCGATTTGGCAAGGTTACTGGGAAGGGGCAGGACTTAAATAGGATCCAATCATCGGCGCACTGTCCCTTTAAATGTGGCTGCAGTACCTCGCGCGTGCCCTAGGGGGCGAACGCGCTCTCGGCCAGCCACAGGAGAGCACACCTGGCCAGGAACAGGAGCATGGTGAGGTAAGTGCCGGCCAGGGAAGGACGCTGCGGGCTGCGGGGATGGAGCTGTGGTATTTCCCGCCGCCGGAGCCGCAGCAGGGGTGCGTGTGCGCCCGCGGCCAGGCACGGGGGCCGCGAGTGCACTCGTAACAACATAGACACTGCTTCAGGCTGGGCACACACAATTTAATCAAACTGTGCACTAAAAACCCTATTCTATACATTAGGAAAAATTTGCATGAAATTTGTTTAAATATTCCACAAATATAATTTTTGTGGGGGTTTTAGAGACTGCAGGCACTGCTGTAAGTTTTCTTTTGGAGCATTTCCTTTTTTCACAGTAGCCACAATAGCCTGCACCAGTGTGTATGTCAGTTGTGAATGGATTTTGCTGGCTAATTTTTGTCTTGTTTTGCTTGTATTATTATGTATACCAGGGTCATTTAACAGATTTCTTTGACTGCTAAAGTATCACGTAACTTATTACACTGGGATACCTCTGCTGTTGGGTATTGTAGCAGACTATGGGTGAGATGTATAAAACTTTCCGCTGACAGGCAATTTTAAATTGATATAGAGGAGTGTAGAATGCAACAGCATATATGAACCTATCTTATGTGGGTTTATAAATCTGGCGTGTGGTATAGCATATCTTTGGCACATTCAGAAGTGCCATGCCTGGTGCAAATTTTGGCAAATGACTGTTTATATACATATAGAACAGGGCTACAACAGTTTTTGGCACAAAATATGTCAAAAAAATGGTACATCCCTGTTCTTAAATGACGTCCATAGTAGTTTATAACTATATTTGGATGAGTTTAGTGATATACAAATGACGGAGCAAATGATAAAGCAGGAGGCTATGCTTTATGGTACTTGAACCCTTTACCCACAAAATTACTTGGAAGCATGTCATCAGAGTGGTAGCTTTCACACTTAACCCCTTAAGTATAAGACCTGAAAAGTTTTTGACTCCATGTGTTTCAAAAGTCGTAACTTTTTATTTGACTGTAAAGACATTCTCTGGGCTCCTTCGGGTCACCGGGAGTCCCGATCAGCTGATTGAACTGGGAAATGCCCTTTGATTAAGCTACGATCACTAACCGTGGTAGTCAAAGTGTTAAACGCTGAGGATCGGAGGTTTCCTCTGCTACATGGTGCTTACAGAGACTGCTCTAATAACAGAGCTGTTATGCACTATTCCTTTCCCCACCGTGTTCTCATCTTCTCCAGTGCTCAT
>JAODAL010061525.1:0-20268 GCA_025379985.1 Phyllomedusa bahiana | reverse complement strand
GTAATTAAACTGCAGGATATATCCTATGTATCAGGGGTACGGGTAGTTCTGCGATTGAGAGGGGTCGGGGGTGAATAATCTGCAGAAGACATAACTATGTATCAGAAGCAGGGGAGTGATGTTCTGCAACGTAGAGGTCGTTTTTGTAATTCGCAGGATATATCATAGTTTGCAAAGGTAGAAGAGCGATGTTCTGAAATTTCGAGAGAGGTCGGGGTGAAATAATGATTGGGGATGAAAAAATACTGAATCACCCCCCCAACACAAAGCATTAGCCAAAAATTTTTGACCCCCTATTAAAACAATGCCATGTCTAATCCCTAGGCACCCCTGTAAAAAGAGGGGTCGTGTCTCCCAATTCATTTTCCCCTTGAAAGGCCCATCTCACTAAGGACACCCACTGGTTTTTCTGGGTGACAACCTTTTTCCACCCAGGATGTCTCCTCCACTTTTTCCCAAAGGGTTTCAAAGTGAGGGCTCGGGAGGAAAAAAGAAAAGGGACGGATTATAACAATTTTGTGCCTCCCGCCGGGGGGGACCCCTGCACTCACCCTGAATTACCCTCCAGATGCGCTCACTATTCGCGGTGCTTCACTGTCATACATTATTATCCTTATTTTGATCCGGAGTTACATCCTTTATTACCCCCAGAGCTGCGCTCACTTTTCTGCGGTGCGTCCTGTAAATACTTTACTTATCCTGTACGATCCTAGTTACTTTTCCTGTATTATTTTCCCAGAGCTGCGCTCACTATTCTGCGGGTGCATCACTTACATACTTACTTACCCTTTAAACGATCCTTTGTTACATCGTAACCCAGAGCTGCATCCTATTCGGCTGGGGCAGTCACTGACATACATTACTTACCCTTTGTACTGACCCTCATTTACATCCTTTTAAAAAACTCCAGGCTGCACTCACTATTCTGCTGGTGCAGTCACTATGAAAATCCCTTACCATCCGTACTGATCCGGTTACATCCTGTATTACCTCCAAGCTGCGCTCACTTTTCTGCTGGGCATCACTGTGACATAATTACATTTCCTTACGATCCTGAGTTACACCTGATTACCTCCAAGCGCGCTCACATTTGCGGTTGCAGTCACTGTACTACATTTTTATCCGACTGCTCCTGAGTTCCCATCCTGTATTTCCTCCAGAGCTGCCCCATTTTTTCTGGTGCAGTCACTGTACAACTTTAAAATTTACCTGTATGATCCGTTTTTCATCCTGTATTTCCTCCAGAGCTGCGCCACTATTCTGTGGGCAGTCACTGTACTACATTCTTATCGTAAGATCCGAGTTACTTTCCTGTATTACCTCCAGAGGGGGCGTCCCTATTCTGGGTGCAGTCACTGTACAACTTACTTACCCCTGTTCGATCCGATTAAACCTGTTTATACCCAGCTGCACTCACTATTCTGCTGGGCAGTCATGTAATACTTTACTTTTCCTGTACTGACCCTGAGTTAACCCTGTATTATCCTCCAGAGCTGCACTCACATTCTGCTGGTGTTTTCACTGTACAAAATTATTACCCTGTACTGATCCTATTTTACATCCTGTATTATCCCCCAGAGCTGCACCCCCTTTTCGCTGGGCAGTACTGTCATTTACTTTTTCCTTATGATCCTGTTTTACATCCTTTTTTATCCTCCAGAGCTGCATCACTATTCGCTGGTGAGTCACTGTGACATACATTACTTACCTGTATGATCGGAATTTCCCAACCCTGTTTTTAACCCCAGAGTGCCTCACATCTGCTGGTGCAGCCACTGTACATACATTACTTATCCTGTACTGATCCGGGTTTAACCCTGTTTTATCCCCCAGAGCTGGCGCTAAAATTTCTGTGCTGCAGTCACTGAAAAACATTACTTATCCGTACTGATCCGGTTACATCCTGTATTATCCCCCAGACTGCATCACTATTTGGGTTTCAGTCACTGTCCAAAATTACTTATCCGTACGTCCTGATTACACCCTAAAATTATCCTCCAGAGCTGCACCACTATTCTGGGGTGCAGTCATGTTTTCATACTTATTTATCCTGTATGACCCTGAGTTACATCCTATTTATCCTCCAGAGCTGCGCCACATTCTGCTGGTGCAGTCACTGGCACATGCATTACTTTATCCTGTATGATCCGAGTTAAATCCTTTTTATCCCCAGACTGCGCTCACTATTCTGCTAGTGCAGTCACTGTGTCTTTGTTTACTTATCCTTACTGACCAATTTCACCTGTACTATCCTCCAGAGCTGCGCCACTATTCTGCGGGTCGGGGCCCCATTTGTTTACACATGTTTTTATCCGTTTTGAGCTCTTCTCTTCCTCTTTGGTCTGGGATTGGGGTAGAGGCCTCATACCCCCTCTCCCTCGGGCCCCTGGTCTCGCTCTGGTGTTGTAACAGATATTACCAAGTAAAGGTCCTCTCTCTCAAATAAAAAAAATTCGTGTGAATTAAATTTCCCGCGAGCGGCGGGGGGGGCGTTATACTGTTATTCATGCGTAAAATTTAAACGTATTACAAACCGATCAGGACTCCTGACCTAATGCAGACTCAGACTGTGTCCAAACACCCGGGGACCACGGAACGATGGTAACAAGAGAGGAATCAGGTAGAGAAGTGGTATGTCTTCCCTGTATCAGGGCCCGAAGAAGTGGGACGTCAACGCCCAAACATACAAAAGAGCAGAGCCTGAAATTAACACCCAGTATTCCACACAAGAGTCGTACTGTGCACTGTGCATAAGAACAGAGACTGAGAATTACTCCCCGAAAAAACAGACCAGGAGAAGGGGAATGTCCCAAGTTTTCCCGATAAAACAAAACCAGGGAAATTTAAAAACAGTGTCCAAATTAAAACGGGGTTAGGAGGGGGTTAGAAAGGTTTTTAAATGTCCATATAAAACAGGCCCGGAAAAAGTAGTACTGGCAGTGGTCCATTATATACAGGACAGGAGAAGTAGTACTGTCAGGGGCCCCAAAGTACCAGGGACGGGGACGTAGTTTTGTGCAGTGTCTATTTATAGAGGCCGGGGAAAAAGAAGAAATGGGGCAGTCCCCATGTACACGGGGACGGGAGTAGTAATGTCATTGTCCTTGCCACAGGAGGGGAGAAGAAGGTAACTGTGCAGGGGTCTATGTATACAGGACGGGGAGAAGTAAAAACTGGGGCAGTCCCCCGGGTAACAGGACGGGAAAGAGAACTTTGCGTGCCCATGTACGCAGGACGGGGAAAAAGGGGGTTATTTGGCGTTTCATGTATACGGGAAGGAGAAGGGTAGTACTGTCCCATGTCCCATGTACACGGGGCAGGAAAAAAGTAGTATGTGCAGGGGGCCCGGGGGGTACACAAGGGCAGGAGAAGTGGTACTTTGCGGGTTTTTTAATGTATTTTTCCAGGGGGGGAAAAGAAGGGGTTTACTGTGCAGTGTCCATGTTCACAGGACAGGGAAGTGGCCCCTGTTGAATTTGGTTTATGTATAAAAGGTTGGGGAAGGGGTTTACTGTGCAGGGGCCCCTTTTCTCCCAAGGACAAGAAAAGAAGTACTGTGTTTCTGTCCTTAAACCTCTGGCGGGAAACCCCCTTTAATCAGTTAATGGCTTATGATTTCAGTTGCCTGGTTTCCTGGACGGCTGCCAAAAGGTCGGGTTTTGGCCAGGGAGCGGGGTTTCACATTATGGGACAAAAACCCCCTGAAAGCCCCCCCCAAATCAGATTCATGAGAACCACCGGGAGTATGGAAAAAGGGGCAAACCCCGGGAACCCGCAGCTCCTGGGGTCTGACATGTAGCCCTTCTCCCTTTAACGGGGCCCACATATCTTTTTTTGGTGTAATAGTGTAAAAAATTTTTCCTGCAGGATATATCCCCATCTGTCATGAGGGGGTTAATCGATGTTCTAAAAGATGTACAGGGTTTTAAAAGGGGTTTGAAATTTTTTTCTGCAGGATAATCACTCAGTACCCTGCCCAGAGGTAGGGGCCCGGAGGGCCCTCCCCAGATCTGTAGAGAGGTCGGGGGGGTGTAAAAAAAACCCGGGCAGGATTATCACTATGAAATCAGGGGGTTTAAGGGGGCGATTTTCCTGCAGTTCTTAAGGGGCCCAGTGGTGAAATTTAATCTCGGGAAAAAGTCATTATTATCTGTCAGAGGTGGGGGGAGCGATTTTCCCTGCATATATGTGGGGTCAAAAGGTGTAAAAAATCTGCGGGAAATAAAATCCCCTCGTATTGCCCGGGAAAGGTAGGGCGGTTGTTTTTGCAAAATCTTTGGGAGGGGGTCAATGGTGTAAAAAATTTTGCGGGGAAATTTTTTCCACTAGTACCGGGGGGAAGGACCCAATGTTTTTGCAGACCCTTTAAGGGGCCCCCGGGTTTGGGAATAATCTGCCAGGAAAATTTTAAAACTATGTTTCAGGAGGTGAGGATGGTTCTGCAGATCTGTAAAAGGAGGTCAGTGGTGTCCCCAAAAAAAATTGGGGTTTTTTGGGATAGATCACTGTGTTTTCAGGAGGTAAGAAGCGATTTTCTGCAGATCCTTTAGAGGGGGTTTCAGGGGGTTTTTAAATTTAATCTGCAGGAAATATCACTCTGTATCGGGTGGGGATAGAGGGCAAGGGGTTCTAAAGATCGTACAGAGGTCAGTGGTTTGAAAATTAATCTGCGGGATAAATCATTTTGGTACCCTTTTCGGGGGTTTAGAGGAAAGCGATTTTTCTGCAAGATCCGTTAGAGGGGTCAGTGGTGTAAAAATTTCTGGGGGATAGTTTAAATGGGGTTCAGGAGGTAGGGGTGTTTTTTTCCTGCAGATCTTTTTTCCCAGAGGTCAGTGGTGAAAATTTTAAACTGTAGGATATATAAACTCTGTTTTTGTCGGGATAGGGGAGCAATTTTTCTGCAGATCTGTAGGAGGCAGAGGTTTAATAAATCTGCGGATTTTATAAACTGTGAAATCTGCCCAGGGGGTTTAAGGGGCGATGTTCTGCAGATAATTTTCCCCCCGAAACCCCCTGGTGTGTCTTCCCTTGCGGCTTCGGTCGCAAACGTGGGCGTTGTGGGGGGAACCCGCGGAAAATTGAAAGCTGGGGCGTTTTTTGCGATAACTGGGGTTTGAAAATTTTGTGGGGGTTTGGGAGCCGGACCCCCCAGCTCTCCCCACGGGGTGCTGAGGGAAGGGGGTTTCCTCTCATTTCCGCAGAATTCAGGTTATTTACACCACGGGGCGGGGGGTTTCTCCTAAAACTGAGGGCGCAACACCTCCGCCCCTTTCCCCAGCCCTGCAGTGTTTTCTTGGGGCCCTGGTGAAAAAAAAGTGAAAAGGGGGGCCCCCCAGCTCCATGTCTTTTTTTACCAATTAGGGTATTTTCCTTTATGGGGCGGGGTGGGCTTTTTGGGGGCCCCTAAAGGGTTTGCGGGGCCCCGGTTGGGGGACGGGCCCCCCGCGGGCCCCCCCCCACCTACACCCCGGTGCGGTGTCTTGGGGACCAGGCGGAAACCCCATAAAAAGAAGGGGGGGCCCCCTCAAAAACTAACCAGCAAAAGGGGCCCCCCCTAGAGCATTGCAGACACTGTAGGGGCCCCCTTTGATTTTTGGGCCAGCCCTTTTGTAGGGGCCCCAAACCTGGGGGGAATTGCGGGGACATTTTGGGACCCCCCCGGGAACTTTGGGCTGAAAAACTTAGGGGCCCCTTTTAGAGCATTGCAGACATTTAAAAGGGGACCTTTGAGCATTGCGGGACACTGTAGGGGCCCCCTTTTTGGGGGCTTTCCCCGAAAATTGTGGGAAACCCCCTCGGGGCTTTGGCGGTACTGTAGGGGCCACCTGTGAGCTTTTTGCAGACATGTAGGGGCCCCCTTTTGGGGGGCTTTGCAACACTTTTGGGCCCCCCCCTAAAGAGCATTGCAGAAAATTGTGGGGGCCCACCTGTAAACCTTTGCAGCCCACTGTAGGGGCCCCCTTGGAGCTTTGCAGAATGTGGGGCCCCCCTCGGCATTGCAGATACTGGGGGGCCCAAACCTTTAAACCCCAAATTGCAGAAAACGTAGGGGCCACCTTTTGAGAAATTGCAGACAATTTAAAGGGGACCACCTCAAGCATTGCGTATTTTGGGGGCCCCCTTTAGAGCATTGCAAAATTGGGGGGGTCCCCCAGGCCCCTGTGACTTTGCAGACACTGTGGGGGCCCAACCTTGGCATTGAAGACCCCGTAGGGACCCCCCTAAAAGCATTGCGAAAACTTGGGGCCCCCTTAGAGCTTTGGGGCAAATACTGAAAGGGGCCCAAACCTCAGAAAATTTTGGCGGGCCCAACGGGTTAGGGGGCCACCTGTGAGAAAGGGCAGACCCCTTTTAGGGACCACCCAAAAGGCATTAAAGTTTACTTTAGGGGCCCCCCAGACATTGCGCCACTTTTAGGGGCCAACTCTGAGCTTTGGGTAAAAAACTGGGGGGCCAACTATGAGCATTGAAAGACACGGAAAGGGGCCCAACCTCTGAGCATTGCAGGCAACGTAGGGGGGCCCCCTCTGAGCATTGCGGGACACTGAAAGGGGCCACCTAGACATTGCAGACACTGTGGGGGCCCCCCTTTGAGCATTAGGGGGACACTATGGGGGTTTTCATGGTGAGCATTGCAAAAACCCTATGGGGGCCCCCTTTGTGAGCTTCCGGGGGGGGGGGGGGAAAATAAAAGGGGGCCACCTTTTGGAGCATTGCAGCCCTCTATGGGGGCCACCTGTGAGCATTACAGACACAAAGGGGCCCCCAAAACCTGTGAGCATTGAAAGTCATGTGGGGGCCCCCCGGGGCCCCCAATCTGTAAATTAAACCCTTTATCCCCTAAAAAAAAAATTTGTTCAACAACTTTCTAATAGATTTTCCTTTGGGCCAAAAAAAAAATGGTAAAAAAAAAAAAAACCCCGGGGCCCAGCCTTTTAGTCTGGGGGTCCTTTTCACCCCAAAAAACGGCGCAGGCCTGTGCACTAAAATGAGGAGGGGGGGCGCTCCCCCAAATTGCACCTTACAGTATTTTAAGGGTTAAAGGGTCAGAGCCACCAGCCTGAGCCCCAGGCCCGCCCCACCCCCAAATTTCTGCTGGAAAGCTTTAGTCAGGGAAATTCGCTAAACCCCCGGGTCCGGAAGGGGAACGGTGCCCCCCCTGGATACAACTTGCTGCTGTGCTTTGGGAATAGCAACAATTTTGGGGGGTCCGGTTTTCCGGTTTAAAAAAGGAACGGTTTTTGGGAAGGGGGGATTTCCCTTCCCTCTGTCCTCCAGGACTGTTTTTTCTTAAACTCCGGGGCCCCCTGGCCAAATTCATGGGGAAAAAGAACTACCCCAAGCTGGGCCCAAAGATACGGGCCGGCCATTCCCAAAAAGGGCCCCCCAAAGCCAAGGGTAAGAAAATCGGGAAAGGTTCAGGCCGGGGCCACCGGGTGCATGAAGGATGGACAGCCGGGGAAACCGGGGATAAAAAAAGGGGATGGACCCAGGCTGGGACCTGGAACGGGAAAGGAAGGTCGGTGGGAAAACCGGGAAAATGCAGGAAGGATGGTTTCAGGCCGGGCCCCCGGGGTTTGGGAAAGTTGGTTGGGCCCGGGCACAGGGGTGCGGGAAAAGGAAATGGTTTCGGGGCCGGGCCCCCTGGGGCAGGAAGGATGGATAAGGCCGGGCCCCTGGGTGAAAAAAGGGGAGGACGGGCCGGGGCCCCTTGGTTTGCAGGAAGGAGGGGATCGGGCCCGGGGGCCCCTTAAAATGGCAAAAGGGAAAGGGGGATCGGGCCCGGGCACCTGGATGCAGGAAGGAAGGATCGGGCCCCGGGCACCTGGATGCGGGAAAGGAGGGAAATTCGGGCCGGGGCCCCCTTTGGGTGCAGGAAGGATGGATCACCCCCGGGCACCTGGATGCGGGAAGGGATGGATCGGGCCGGGGGCACCGGGTGAAAAAAGGAGGGAATCGGGCCCCCGGGGGCACCTGGATGCGGGAAAGGGAAAAATCGGGCCCGGGAAACCTGGATGCAGGAAGGATGGATCACCCCGGGCCCCTTTGGGTGCGGGAAGGGAAAGGATCGGGCCGGGCACCGGGGGTCCCAGGAAGGATGGATCGGGCCCCGGGGCCCCTTTGGGTTAAGGAAAGGGATGGATCGGCCCTAAAAGCCCGGGGCGGGGGCAAAAATTTCGTGTTTGGCACTTTCCCTGGTTTTTCCCTTTGGTCCCTTTTCCCATTTCACAAAATTTGCCCCAAACCTCTTTTTTTGGGCTTCAATCCCAGGGGAAAATGGGTTTTCCCATGGAGCCGGCTCATCCCCGGCCCAAACGGGGGGCCGGGGGGCAAAACCTAAACATCTTCTCCCGGTCAAATTTGGGGAAATTTTTTCTGCGCCCCCGGGGGGTTTTCCGGGTTGGCATCTTTAAACCCGTTTGACCGCGGGGAATTGGGCCCTGCCCCCACCTCCCTATAACCCCACAGAGTGGGGTCAGTCCCCAAGGCACCCCCCCGAGTTATCGCGTGTACTAAACCCCCCCAGCGGGTTTCCGTTTCCCCCCCAAACCCCGCTCCGCTCCCCCCCCAAACCCCGCTCCCCCCCCCCCTCCCCTCCGGGCCCTTGTTTCCCCCCCCCATCCGCCCCGCTCCCTCCCCCCCGCTCCGCCCCCCCACCGCTCCGCCCCACCAGTTTGCCAAATAACGGGGAACCGGGGTTTGAAAATTGTGGGATCATAAACAAAGGCCCACCAATGAAAAAAAGTGATGCTCAAAAACCCGCAAAAAAATTCTAAATGTAAAAAAAACGGGCGGGCCTTTTGGGGGATGAAAGTGGGGCCCCGGGGGAATTAAAAGGGGGGTTTCTTCCCAAAAAAAAGGGAATTTCATGCCTGCTTTTTTTCCTTCTTCAGCTTTTCAGTGGGGTTCAAAAGGGGGGGCGTTTTTTAATTTTTTGAACTGCATTTTCCCTTTTCCCACGCGGGTTGCCCACCCCATGCCTTTCAGCCCAAAAATTTCTGCTTATTTTGGGACCTTTTGATTTCCTACAATGTGCGAGGGGGTTTAGTCTTCTGTTTTTTTAAAAAGGGGTTCCTAGGTACAAATCCCTGCAGGATACCAAGCAAGTGGATTTTTTTTTCTCTCAGTGCACATCCCTAATTGAGATTTTTTTTTTCCTATTTAGTTATTTGCTCTGTTTGACTAACTACTAAGTGTGAGTGATTACGAAGGAGTACAGAGGACAGGAGTAGAATGACAGCACCTGGGGTTGAACACTCGCTCAGCAGTCAGTGTGTGTGATTACTAAGGAGTACAGAGGACAGGAGTAGAATGACAGCACCTGGGGTTGAACACTCGCTCAGCAGTGAGTGTGTGTGATTACTAAGGAGTACAGAGGACAGGAGTAGAATGACAGCACCTGGGGTTGAACACTCGCTCAGCAGTCAGTGTGTGTGATTACTAAGGAGTACAGAGGATACAAGTAGAATGACAGCACTTGGGGTTGAATACTCGCTCATCAGTGAGTGTGTGTGATTACTAAGAAGTATAGAGGACAGGAGTAGAATGACAGCACCTGGGGTTGAAGACTTGCTCAGCAGTGAGTGTGTGTGATTACTAAGGAGTACAGAGGACGGGAGTAGAATGACAGCAACTGGGGTTGAACACTCGCTCAGCAGTGAGTGTGTGTGATTACTAAGGAGTACAGAGGAGAGGAGTAGAATGACAGCACCTGGGGTTGAATACTCGCTCAGCAGTGAGTGTGTGTGATTACTAAGGAGTACAGAGGACAGGAGTAGAATGACAACATATTTGGTTGAATACTCGCTCAGCAGTGAGTGTGTGTGATTACTAAGGAGTACAGAAGATAGGAGTAGAATGACAGCACCTGGGAGTTGAGCACTCGCTCAGCAGTGAGTGTGAGTGATTACTAAGGAGTACAGAGGATACAAGTAGAATGACAGCACCTGGGGTTGAAGACTCGCTCAGCAGTGAGTGTGTGTGATTACTAAGAAGTCCAGAGGACGGTAGTAGAATGACAGCACCTGGGGTTGATCACTCGTTCAGCAGTGAGTGTGTGTGATTACTAAGGAGTACAGAGGACGGGAGTAGAATGGCAGCACCTGGGGTTGTCACTCGCTAAGCAACAAGTGTGTGTGATTACTAAGAAGTACAGAGGAGAGGAGTAGAATGACAGCATCTGGGGTTGAATACTCGCTCGCAGGTAGTGTGTGTGATTACTAAGGAGTACAGAGGACAGGAGTAAAATGAAAGCACCTGTAGTTGAACACTCGCTCAGCAGTGAGTGTGTGTGATTACTAAGGAGTACAGAGGACAGGAGTAGAATGACAGCACCTGGGGCTGAACACTCGCTCAGCAGTCAGTGTGTGTGATTACTAAGGAGTACAGAGGACGGGAGTAGAATGACAGCACCTGGGGTTTGAAAACTCGTCAGCAGTGAGTGTGTGTGATTACTAAGGAGTACAGAGGACAGGAGTAGAATGACAGCACCTGGGGTTGAACACTCGCTCAGCAGTGAGTGTGTGTGATTACTAAGAAGTACAGAGGACAGGAGTAGAATGACAGCACCTGGGGTTGAACACTCGCTCAGCAGTGAGTGTGTGTGATTACTAAGGAGTACAGAGGAGAGGAGTAGAATGACAGCACCTGGGGTTGAATACTCGCTCAGCAGTGTGTGTGTGATTACTAATCAAGGACGAGACTGACAGTAGCTGCCTGAGAGGTGATGTGCGACCAGGACTGTGGAGCTCTCATCACTGGTCGTATCCCCTGGAGACGAGCTATACACTATGGATCACTAAGGGAGCAGCTAAAACAAAAATGTTGCAGGATTTTTACTAATGATGAATGGTGAAAATGTCTATTATTTAATTTTTAGGCTTCCCACATGAATTTTACTTAGTGGGAAAACCTCTTACATGGCCGAGCCCCAATGAACACAAACACTTACCCTTTTTTTTTTTATCAATGCTTCATAATAGGTAGAAGGTTGCAAACCCCGGCCCCACCGGACCAATGTACAACACAAGGGGGGCCTAGGTGTAACAGGTGCCGGCCAGCGACTTCATTACCAGGTGAAGGTTCTGTGCCCAGGTGTGCCAGCCCTAGCGCCAGCTCCGCCATGACTCACCTGTACACAGGTATGGTTACCAGAACCAGCGTGTGCCCACATGACAGGTAACTGTTTATTATCCTGAAATGAGGGCGAGGAGGTGGAATAATAACAGGGTCATTATAACTGTAGGTAAAGTGTTCCCTGCAGCAGAGTCTCACAGATCCTCCCAAAAACACCAGAGCGCCCCCTATGGCTTAATGGACATCAAGCAAAAAAGGGGGCGGGACCCGCCCTTTTTACTATCATATGAGGGGGTTTCCTGAGCTCCCCCCTTTTATTTAAAACCGTAACTTTAAATTTAAAAAAATAATATGAGGTCACCCAAAATTTGGGAAATTGTCCCCCTGGGTGCCTTTTAACAGTGGGACGTTTTTAAGAGGAGCGGGGGTTATCAGTCACAAAGGATGTAATTTCTTGGTTATATCAGTGCTGGAGGTTATAAGGGAGGGGCTGTTTAATCAGCCCCACATGGGAATTGAATGCCCCTTCGGGTTTTTAAAACAGCCCCAAGGAGCTTTTAAAAGGGGAGCGGCTGAATTTCAGTCCCATGGGGATGAAAAATGTCCTCGGGTTTTATATCATTTACTGGGGCTTTTTTAAGAGGGGGGCCCTGTTATCTTTTTCCATGGGAAAAGGTAAGTCCCCGGGTTTATATCAGTACGGGGAGCTTTTAATAAGGGACCCGGGGATATGTTATTCAAATAGGATGAAAATGTCGGGGAGGTTTTTATCAGTATGGAGGTTTTAAGGGGAGGGGGCGCGGGTTTTTTCATTTCACATAGGATGAAATTTGCCCTTGGGTAAAACCCGTACTGCACCCTTTTAAAAAGAAAGGCGGGGGGGATATCGTAAACATAGGGTAATGTTTTCTGGTTTTTCGTACTGGGAGTTTTTTTAAGAGGGGGGGCTGTTAAAACCCACTTATTGTAATTTTTTTTGGTTATTTCGTACGGAGGTTAAAAGGGGGAAAGCGGCTAAATATCATCACATGGGAAAGAAAATTGTCTTTGGTTTTTTCTTTTTTACGGGACGTTAAAAGGAGGCGGGTTGATATCAGTAACAAGGATGTAATGTCTGGTTATTTTTCCATACTGGGCTTTATAAAGGAGGGGTTGAAAAAGTCCAAGGTTAATGTCTTTAGGTTATATCATTACGGAGCGTTTTAAGGGGAAGGGGCCCTTGAAAACAGTCACATAGGTTTAAAAGTCTGGGGGGGGTTTACATTCGGGAAAGGTTTTTTTTAAGAGGGCGGCTGAAAATCATTCCTTTGGTGTAATTTTTTGGTTATTTCATTTTTGGGAAAGCGTTTAAGGGGTCGGCGGGAAAACGGTACATAGGATGTTAATGCCCTTTGGTTTTTTATTAGTACGGGAAAGCTTTAAAAAAGGGGGGCGGCGGGATATCAGTCACATAGGATGTTTTGTCCCTGGTTTATTCATTTCGGGGGCGTTATAAATGGGGCGGTGATATCCGTCCATGGGAAAGTAACGCCGGGTTTTAATCAGTACTGGGTTAAAAGAGGAGCGGCTGATTTTCAAAAAAATTTGGAAGTAAGTCTGGGGGTTTTTTATCAGTACTGGACCGTTTTAAGGGGTGGTTGTTTAATCGTAAAAAAGGGTTTTTAAAAGTCATTGGTTATATCAGTATGGAGCTTTTTTTAAGGGGAGCGGGTTTTTTTTCAGTACATTGGAAGTAATTTCTGGGGGTTAAATATCAGTCCCGGACCCTTTTTAAGGGAGGGGGGCTTTATTTTCGCACATAGGATTTAAGTCTGGGTTTTTATTTGTATTTGGAGCGTTAAAAGAGGACGGGGCCTGTTTTTTCATCCTTTAGGAGTAATGTTCGGGTTTAATTTTCAGTACTTGGGGTTTTAAAAAGGAGGGCGATATCATTTAAAAGGGTTGGTTTTGTTTTGGTAAATTCAGTACGGGAAGCTTTTTATAAGAGGGGGGGCCTTTTGATATCATTCCCATGGATGAAAATTGTCTGGAGGTTATATCATTTCTGGGGTTTAAATAAGGGGCCCGGGCTGCAGGGGCGTCGTTTAGGCTTTTTTTTTCGGGGCTGGGGGCCCCGAAATAAAAAACCCCTGGGGCCCCGGCCCTCCTGGGTTTCCCAGGCCCCCCCCCCCCCATAGGCCTGGGCCCCCGACTCCCCCTTCAGCTGCATTTGCGTCCGTGGAGCACACAAAAAAGCCGAGGGTTTTTTGGGGAAACAGATTTATTCCCCTGGGGCCCCCCCTTTATACCCCCCTGGGGGCCCCCAAATTTAATTACTGCCTTTTTTTCCCCCTTTAATCCCTTTTCCCGTGGCCCCCATTTTCCCTTTTCCTGTGGGCCCCCTTTTCCCTGCCGGTGGCCCCATAAATTGTTTTGGTGCCCCTATTTTCCCCTCCTTTGGCCCCTTTTTACTGCCCTTTGCCCCCCTTTTCTCCCTTTGGCCCCCTTTTTCCTCCTGTCCCCCCCTTTTTCCCTCCCTTGGGGCCCAAAAATTTTATCCCGGGTGCCCCCTTTTTCCTCCCTTGGCCCCTTTTTATACTGCCTCTTTTCCCCCTTTTTCCCTGCCTCGTGCCCCTTTATTTTTTGGCCTTTTACCCCTTTTTTTCCCTCATTTTGCCCCCAAAATTACGGCCTCTTTTTTGCCCCATTTTCCTGCTTGGGGCCCCCCTTTTTACCTCCCTTTGGGCCCCTTTTCTGCCTCACCCCCCCAAAATTTTTCTCCCGGGCCCCCCTTTAACTGCCTCTTTTTCCCCTTTAAAAACCCCTTGCCCTGGCCACCTTTTTTACCCTGCCGGGGGGCCCCAATTTTAAGGGGGCCCTTGTCCCCCCCTTTTATTACTCCCTTTGGGGCCCCCTTTTTCCTCCTTTTCCCCCCTATCCCTTTCCGGTCCCCCTATTTTCTCCCTCCCCTTGCACCTATTTTACCGGGCCGGTGGCCCCTTTTTTCTCCCTTCGTCCCCCTATATCCCATGCCCCCCGGGCCCCAAATTTTCCCTGCCTGGGGCCCCCATACCCCTTTGCCTGTGGCCCTTTTATTTTCCCTCGCCCCCCAATATCCTGTTTGGGGCCCCCAAAATTTTCGCTTCAGTGCCCCTATATACCTAACTGGGGGACTGCTTTTACTTTTAATTTAAGGGGGTTTCGGAAAATTTTGGGGATTCAAAGATTTTTTTGCCCAAACCCTCGGGAGAGTATTGGCCGGGAGAAATTTCGCAGGAAGGTGAAAAACCGGATTGGAAAAAGAAAGGGGGAAGGGTTTTAAACGCCCGCTGATCAAAAAGGGCGTTTCCTGTGAGTCACAAAATTTCTGCTTTTTTAATCACTTTTATGCCCCCTGAAAGGGGCCTACTTTAACTTTTTCTACCATATCGGTTTCCCGTTTTTTTGGGGGTAATAAACGTCTTAAAGACTTTTGAACAGCGGATAGTCACATTGGGGGGGGGGTTTCGGTCGGGGTCGGGGGGCAGGATTTTTTTGAGTTAAAAGTGGGAAAATTTTTTTGGGGGGTCCGCTTTTTTTTGGGGGGTTTTTAGTAACAATCCTTTTGGTAGATTTGCTCCATGGTAGGTGGATTTTTTGGTTTGATTTTTTGGGGTTTTTAGTCATATGAACGTGGAGAAGTTCTAAAAAAGAAAAATTTGTTTTGGGTGATTTTTACTGACAGTGACGCTGGGGATGGCGGGGCTGGGGGAATGTGCAAAAATTTTAGTGACAGGCCCCAAAAGGGTTTTTCTCTGTAAAAAAACATCCGCAGTTAAAAAAGGGCGCAAAAAAAATTCGTTTTAAACCCAGCCCTACCCAGAAAAAACAAAGGGCCCCCGACCCCCCGGATGTTTTAGGCCCCCACAACGCCCCTGGCGGCTGATTCGTCCTAGGTGTAATTTCTGGTTATATCATACTGGGCGTTTAAAGAGAGCGCTGATACATCACTAGAATTAATGTCTTGTTTTATCATACTGGGGGTTTAAAAAAGGGGCGGTGATTCAGTCACTGGTTAATGCTGGAGTTATATAGTACGGGGAGCGTTATAAGGGGAGGGCTGATATCAGTCACATAGGGTTAATGTCTCGGGTTTTAAAGTACTGGAGTGTTAAAAGAGGAGCGGCTGATTCAGTCACATAGGATTTTAAGTCTGGGGGTTTATATCGTTTGGGAGCTTATAAGGGAGGGCAAAGTCAGTCAAAGTTGTAATGCGGGAGGTTATATAAATTACGGGATTTTTTTAAAGGGGAGCGGCTGTTTTCAGTCACATGGGTTTTTATTTTTCCTGGGTTTTTTTCAGTACGGGGAGCGTTAAAAAGAGTGGCGATTCAGTCCTGGGGATGAAATGTCTTGGTTAAATCATCTGGGGGGTTAAAAAAAGGGGGGGAGCGGCTGATATCACCTGGGATATAATTCTCGGTTAATAGTACTGGAGCTTTAATAAAGGACGGCTGATATCAGTCACATAGTTTAAGTCTCTGGTTTTATTCATACTGGAGCGTTATAAGGGGAGTGGTGTATCAGTCACATAGGATGTATGTCTCTGGTTATATCAGTACTGGGGGTTAAAAAGGGGGGCGGCTATATCATCACATGGATGTAAGTCTGGAGGTTATATCGTCTGGGATTTAAGAGGACGGCTGATCTCACATACGAGTAATGTCTCGGGTTATATCATACTGGGCTTTAAGGGGAGGGCGATATCAGTCACATGGGTTAATTTCTGGTTATATCAGACGGGGAGTTTTTTATAAAGGGGAGGGTGATACGCACAAAGGATTAAGTTGGGGGGTTTATTCATACTGGGCATTAAAGAGGAGCGCGATATCATTACATCGATGTAATGTCTCTGGTTATATCAGATGGAGCATTTATAAGGGGAGCGGCTGATATCATCCATGGGATTTAATTCAGGGGGTATATAATACGGGAGCGTTATAAGAGGAAGGCGATATCAGTCAATAGGATAAAAGTCTTGTTTATCTTACGGAGATTTAAAGGAGTGGCTGATATCACCCAATGGTGTAAGTCTTGGTTATATCAGTACTGGCTTAAAGAGGACGGCTGATATCAGCAATAGGATTTAATTTTTGGTTTTTCTTTACGGGAGCTTTTGGGGGAGGGGCTTTTTCATCAAAGGGATGTAAGCCCCTTGTTAATCAGTACGGAGGGTTTTAAAGAGGAGGGGGCGTTCTTCACATAGGCTGTAATTTTGGAGTTTTATATCATTTTGGGCGTTTAAAAGAGGAGTGGCTGATACAGTCCATAGGATGTAATGCTCTTTTAATCATACTGGGCTTTAAAAGGGGACGGCTGATATCGTCCATAGGATGAAGTCTTGGGTATCAGACGGAGCGTTATAAGAGGGCGTTGATATCAGTAAAAATTTTTGTAATTTTGGGGAGGATATCGTACTGGGCTTATAAGGGACGGCTGTTCAGTCACTTGGGATGAAAATGCTCGGGTTATATCAGTATGGTTTTTATAAGAGGAGCGGCTGATATCAGTCAATGGAGTAATGTCTGGGGGTTTTTAATGAGTCGGACGTTATAAGAGGAGCGGGCTGAATATCAGTCACATAGGTTTAAAAGTCTCTGGTTAATCTTACTGGCTTTTAAAGAGGAGCGGCTGATATCAGTCACATGGGAAAGTATTCTGGGGGTTATATCAGACGGGGAGGTTATGGGGAACGCTGATATGGTATAGAGCATTGGAGATATGTGATATAAACAGTCATCATGGGGGGGAGGAAGGTCATCCCATTGAAGAGCACTACAGTCAGCTTCACCCCAGCCTCAGATGGTTGATAACAGGGAGCAGCAGCTTGTAGTCACAGTTGGGGACACCGCTGCTCCCAGGTTTATGAATTACTGTAAAAATTAAGTCTCATGGTTGTAACTTTGAGAAACTTTCCCAAGCGCCACCACTTCTGCTGGGGATCGGTGATCGGAGGGGGGGGCCTTTGGTCCGTACTTGTAAAGGGGATTTGGGCCCCGTTTGGGTGCCACCCTGTGCGGAGGGCTGCAGGGAGGATGTACACCCACCGCGCACAGACGGCAGCCGGGCACCATGTTTACACCGCACAATCTAAATTTAGGATCTGAGGTTTGAAGAGAGAAGCTGAAAGGCCCAGACGACTTGGGAAAAAATTTATTGGAGGCGCCTGCCCCCGGAGAAAAAAGAAAACCCCCTGCGGACTCAGACTCTGTTCACACCTGTGGAAAACTAATCCTCTGTGCTGCTGTGTGGATACTGAGTGCAATGTAATCCTCTGTGCTGCTGTGTGGATACTGGATGCAATGTAATCCTCTGTGCTGCTGTGTGGATACTGAGTGCAATGTAATCCTCTGTGTGCTGGGGGGATACGGATGAAATGAAATCCTTGTGTGCTGTGGGGGTACCGGTGCAATTTTAACCCTGTGCTGGGGGGAAGGGGTGCAATGTAATCCTCTTTGCCTTTTGGGGAACCGATGCATTAAATCCTCTTGGTGTGTTGGATACCGTGAAAAGTATCCTCTGTGCTGGGGGTGGTACCGGGTCAAGTAACCCTCTGGGCTGCTGTGTGAAATCCCGGTCAAGGTAATCCCTGGCTCGTGTGGTCCGAGTGAAATGTAATCCCCCTGTGTGCTGTGTGGTCCCGAGTGCTGTTCCCTGTGCTGCTTGGGGATACTGGTGAAATGTAACCCTTGTGCTGCTGTTGGGGAAGGAGGCAATTAACCCTCTGTGCGCTGTGGGTACGGTGCAATGAAATCCTCTTGCTGTGTGTGGATAAGTCCCAATTTATCCTTGTGCTGCTGCGTGGATCCATGCAAGAAATCCCTGTGCGTTTGGGGGAAACCCGGGTGAAATGTAATCCTCTGGCTGCTGTGTGAATAGGGGTGAATGTAATCCTCGTGCTGCGTGGGGATCCCGGTGAATGTAATCCTCTGTGCTGCTGGGGGGATCCCGGATTTGAATTTTATCCTCTGTGCTGCTGTGTGGATACCGAGTGCAATGTAATCCTCTGTGCTGCTGTGTGGATACCGAGTGCAATGTAATCCTCTGTGCTGCTGTGTGGATACCGAGTGCAATGTAATCCTCTGTGCTGCTGTGTGGATACTGAGTGCAATGTAATCCTCTGTGCTGCTGTGTGGATACTGAGTGCAATGTAATCCTCTGTGGCTGGGGTGGATCCCGAGTGCAATTTTTATCTCTGTGGCTGTGTGGTCCCGGTGAAATTTGAAATCCCTCTGTGCTGCTTGTGGATATGTTGCAATGTTCCCCTGTCTGCTGGTGGTCCCTTTGAATTTGTAATCCTCTTGCTGCTGTGTGGATCCCGGATGAAGAAATCCCTGTGCTGCTTTTTGGGATACGAGTGCAATTAATCCTCGTGCTGCTGTGGATACGGGTGAAATGAATCCCTGTGCTGCTGGGGGTTTCCGGGGCAATGAAATCCTCTGGCTGCGGGTTTGGGGATCCCGAGTGAAATGTAATCCCTGTGCTGCTGTGTGGATACCGAGTGCAATGTAATCCTCTGTCTTTTTGGGGGCCGAGTGCAATGTAATCCTCTGTGCTGCTTTTGGGGTAGGGTGAAATGAATCCTCTGTGCTGCTGTGTGGATACTTAGTGCAATGAAATCATCTGTGCTGCTGTGTGGAACCCGGTTGAAAATGAAATCCTCTGTGCGCGTGTGGATCCGATGAAAATGTAATCCCGGGGGCTGCTGTTGGATCTGATGCAAATGAAATCCTCTGTGCTGCTGTGTGGATACCGGAGTGCAATGAAATCCTCTGTGCTGCTGTGTGAATACGAGCAAGTAATCTCTGTGCGCTGTGGTAGGATGCAATGTAACCCTTTGTGCTGCTGTGTGGATCTGGGGTGCAATTAACCTCTTGGGGGCTGTGTTCGATCTAAAATCCTCTGTGTGCTTGTGGTACGGGGTGCTGTAATCCTTGTCGCTGTGGGATACTGAGTAAATGTAATCCTCTGGCTGCTGTGTGAACGGTGAATTATCCCTCGTTTTGCGTTGGAACGATGAAATGTAATCCTCTGTGCTGCTGTGTGGATACTGAGTGCAATGTAATCCCTTGTGCTCTGGTGGATACTAGGAAATTGTATCCTCTGTGTGCTGTGTGGATACCGAGTGCAATGTAATCCTCTGTGCTGCTGTGTGGATACTGAGTGCAATGTAATCCTCTGTGCTGCTGTGTGGATACTGAGTGCAATGTAATCCTCTGTGCTGCTGTGTGGATACTGAGTGCAATGTAATCCTCTGTGCTGCTGTGTGGATACCGGGGTATTGTAATCCTCTGTGCGCGTGTGGAAGGATGATGTAATCCTCTGTGCTGTGTGTGGAAGAGTGCAAGTTTCTTCTGTGCGCTTGGGGGTAGGTGCAATTTTTATCCTCGTCTGCTGTGTGGATACGGTGCATGTAATCCTCTGTGGGGCTTGTGGATACGGTGAAAATGTAATCCCTGTTCTGCTGTGTGGATCGAGTGAATTTTTTTCCTCTGGCTGCTTGTGGACCCCCGGGGGAATGTAATCCCTTTTGCTGCTGTGGGTCCGGGGCAATGTAATCCTCGTGCGCGGTGGATACTGAGTGCAATGTAATCCTCTGTGCTGCTGTGTGGATACTGAGTGCAATGTAATCCTCTGTGCTGCTGTGTGGATACTGAGTGCAATGTAATCTTCTGTCCCAATATCTGCCAAGTAAAGTTAGAAGGCATCCTGAGAGAAGGGGCACTATCGGGCTCAGACTGCCCTCGGGGGCCCTGAGCTGGAAATTCTGAAGCCCTTTTAAACTGCACAGACATCTTTATGAGAGGCAGAGAGACGTATAAGACGTATATACAGTAAATGTAGGGTGGGCCCCAGAGACAACTCCACAGGTGAGCCCAAGGCACCTCAGTCCAACACTGGGTACTACATAAAGAGGAGGAGGGCACCATAAAAGGATGGGGGGTAGATGGTAGTACCCTAGAAGAGTTACTCTACAAAGGAGAGGAGGGCACCCGAGAAGTAGGGCACCATAGAAAAGGACAGAGAGCACCCTAAGGGAAGAATACTAAAAATGGGGAAGGGCGCGGTAAAAGCAGGGCACCACTATAAAATGGAGGAAGGCACCCTAAGAGAGGGGTTACTATAAAAAAGGGGCAAAGGATACCCAAGGAGAAGTGGTCTAAAAACAAG
>JAODAL010061524.1:0-20269 GCA_025379985.1 Phyllomedusa bahiana | reverse complement strand
TGTGTGTAGTGTTTTTACAGTGGAGGGGTACTGTGTGGTGTTGTTAAGTCGGGGGGGTACTGTGGTGTAGTGGACGGTGGAGGGGGTACATGTGTGTGTAGTGTTTTATGGGTGGGGAAGGGGGTCATGTGTTGTTGTGTTCAGTGAGGGGGGGATATTGTGTGAATTGTTTTATGAGGGGGGGGGTAATGTGTGTATGTGGGTTACGGAGTAGGGGGTACATGTGTGTAGTGTGTTACAGTGAGGGGGGGTACATTGTGGTGTGTGTACGTGAGGGGGGGGTACATGGGTGTTGTGTGTTATAGTGGGGGGGGTATATGTGTGTGTAATGTGTTACAGTGAGGAGGGGGTACATGTGTGTGTAGTGTGTTACAGTGAGGAGGGGGTACATGTGTGCGTAGTGTGTTTTAGGGGGAAAGGGGAAATGTGTGGTATTGTTTTTACAGTGAGGGGGGGTCTGGTGTGTACATATTTTTTTACAGGGGAAAAGGGGGGGTATTGGGTGGTGTAATGAGTTACTTGGGGGGTACTTGTGTGTTGGTGACGTGTGGGGGGGTACAGTGTGTGTAGTGGTTACGTGAGGGGGTTGAATGTGTGTAGTGTGTTACAGTGAGGAAGGGGTACATGTGTGTGTAGTGTGTTACAGTGTGGAGGGGGTACATGTGTGTGTAGTGTTTTATAGTGAGGAAGGGGTACATGTGTGTGTAGTGTGTTACAGTGAGGAGGGGATACTTGTGTGTAATGTGTTATAGTGAGGAGGGGGTACATGTGTGTAGTGTGTTACAGTGAGGAGGGGGTACATGTGTGTATTTTTTTTACATGAGGGGGGGTCTGTGTGGTGGTGTTTACGTGAGGAGGGGTAATGTGTGGAAAAGGGTTATAGGGGAGGGGGTAAGGGTGTGTCATGTGTTACAGTGAGGAGGGGGTATATGTGTGTGTAGTGTGTTACAGTGAGGAGGGGGTACATTTGGGTTTAGTGTGATACAGAGAGGAGGGGGAACAGCTGAGTTAAGTGTGTTACAGTGAGGAGGGGTACATGTGTGTGTAGTGTGTTACAGTGAGGAAGGGGGGGTACTTTTTGTGGTATGTGTTACGTGAGGGGGGTCAGTGTGTGTACAGTAGTGTGTTACAGTGAGAAGGGGGTACTTGTGTGTGTAATGAGTTACAGTAAGGGGGGTACATGTGTGTGTAGTGTGTTACAGTGTGGAGGGGTACATGTGTGTGTAGTGTGTTACAGTGAGGAGGGGGTACATGTGTGTGTAGTGTGTTACAGTGAGGAAGGGGTACATGTGTGTGTAGTGTGTTTTGTGTGGGGGGTCATGTGTGTATGCGTTCAGTGAGGGGGGGGGGTACATGTGTGTTTAGTGTGTTACTGTGAGGAGGGGGAATTTTGTGTTGGTTTACGTGGGGAGGGGGTACATGTGTGTGTAGTGTGTTACAGTGAGGAAGGGGTACATGTGTGTGTAGTGTGTTACAGTGAGGAGGGGTACATGTGTGTGTAGTGTGTTACAGTGAGGAGGGGGTACATGTGTGTGTAGTGTTTTACAGTGGGGGGGGGGGTCCCTTTTTCTGTGGGTGTTTAAGTGGGAGGGGGTTCAGGTGTCTTAGGTGTTCGTGTGGAGGGGTACATGTGTGTGTAGTGTGTTACAGTGAGGAGGGGTACATGTGTGTGTACAGTATTGTGTTACAGTGAGGAGGGGGTACTTGTGTGTGTAATGAGTTACAGTAAGGGGGGTACATGTGTGTGTAGTGTGTTACAGTGTGGAGGGGTACATGTGTGTGTAGTGTGTTACAGTGTGGAGGGGTACATGTGTGTGTAATAAGTTACAGGGGGGGGGGGGTAATGTGTGTGATGTTTTACAGTGGGGGGGGGTCAGGGTGTGTGTGTTACAGTGTGGATGGGTACATGTGTGTGTAGTGTGTTACAGTGTGGAGGGGTACATGTGTGTGTAGTGTGTTACAGTGAGTAGGGGGTACATGTGTGTAGTGTGTTACAGTGAGGAGGGGGTACATGTGTGTGTAGTGTGTTACAGTGAGGAGGGGTACATGTGTGTGTAGTGTGTTACAGTGAGGAAGGGGTACATGTGTGTGTAGTGTGTTACAGTGAGGAGGGGGTACATGTGTGTGTAGTGTGTTATAGTCTTGAGGGGTACATGTGTGTGTAGTGTGTTACATTGTGGAGGGGTACATGTGTGTGTAGTGTGTTACAGTGTGGATGGGTACATATGTGTCTAATGTGTTATAGTGAGGAGGGGGTACATGTGTGTGTAGTGTGTTACAGTGTGGAGGGGGTACATGTGTGTGTAGTGTGTTACAGTGAGTAAGGGGTAAAGTGGGGTTATGGTTACAGTGGGGGGTACATTGTGTTTAGTGCGTACAGGAGGGGGGGTAAAAGGTGTGTGTAGTGTGTTACAGTGAGGAGGGGGTACATGTGTGTGTAGTGTGTTACAGTGAGGAGGGGGTACATGTGTGTGTAGTGTGTTACAGTGAGGAGGGGGTACATGTGTGTGTAGTGTGTTACAGTGTGGAGGGGTACATGTGTGTGTAGTGTGTTATAGTCTTGAGGGGTACATGTGTGTGTAGTGTGTTACAGTGTGGAGGGGTACATGTGTGTGTAATAAGTTACAGTGTGGAGGGGTACATGTGTGTGTAGTGTGTTACAGTGAGGAAGGGGTACATGTGTGTGTAGTGTGTTACAGTGAGGAAGGGGTACATGTGTGTGTAGTGTGTTACAGTGAGGACGGGTTACGGTGTGTAGTTGTTAAGTAATGGGGGGAAAGTGTTGTGTGTTAGTGTGTTACGAAAGGAGGGGATATGTGTTCTTATTGTGTTACAGTGAGGAGGGGATACTTGTGTGTAATGTGTTATAGTGAGGAGGGGGTCTTGTGTGTAGTTTTTTCAGTGGGGGGGTTTTTTGTGTGGTGTGTTTTAAAGTGAAAATTTTGTGTGTAGTGTGTTACAGGGAGGAGGGGGTTCTTGGGGGTGTTAGTTTGTGGGGTTTACATTGGGGGGGGGGTCTTTTTGTGCTGGGGGTTTTGGGAAGGTGTTATGTGATTTACTGTGTGTTTTTTTTACAGGAGGGGGGGTATTGTTTGTAGTGTGTTCATGTGGGGGGGGGACGGGTTTTGGTTGTTTTACGTGGGGGGAGGGGGTACATTTGTGTAGTGTTACAGTGGGGAGGGGGTACATGTGGTGAGTGTGTTCAGTGGGGGAAGAGGTACTGTGTGTAGTGTTTACGTGTGGGGGGTCAGTGTGTGTAGTGTGTTACAGTGAGGGGGGTACATGTGTGTGTAGTGTGTTACAGTGAGGAGGGGGTACATGTGTGTGTAGTGTGTTACAGTGAGGGGGGTACTTGTGTGTTTGTTTTAAAATGTGGGGGGGTACATTGTTTTGGTGGTTTACGTGAGGAAGGGGGTACATGTGTGTGTAGTGTGTTACAGTGAGGAGGGGGTACATGTGTGTAGTGTGTTACAGTGAGGAGGGGGTACTTGTGTGTAGTGTGTTACAGTGAGGAGGGGGTACATGTGTGTAGTGTGTTACAGTGAGGAAGAGGTACATGTGTGTAGTGTGTTACAGTGTGGAGGGGTACATGTGTGTGTAGTGTGTTACAGTGAGGAGTGTGGGGTTTAGGAATAGATGTATCTTTCTTGCTACTTTCTGCCTCTTTCTCTCATCGGGAAAAATTTGGATGAAACATTCCCCTTCCACCCTCCGGTTCCTGCTCTGTAAAATTGTTAATAGTTCCCTATAGGCATGTTCATTAGGAAAAGGTGACTTGTTCCTATAGAGACAATTTTACATATAGAAAAGGGTTTACTTAGTTACCTATAGAGACATAGTTACATATAGGTACATGGTACATGTTAAGTTTTCTGAAACCTATCCCTGTACATATGTATCGATTCACTGCTCTCTGTAATAATGTTGCACTGTCTGCAGACTTCAGGATCCATATCCAAGCTTGTAATCTACACAGGAATAAACCCGCCACCCCGGGGTCACGCCGGCCGCCTGATGGGGGCGTCACTCTGCCTGTTTGCATGTCAAGTAATAATCCCTGTAATTAATGTTTAACTCCGCATGCGCACATCAAGGCCGCAGCCCCAAAATTGACACTTTTTTTCAAATGCATTAAAGCGCAATTCCCGATGTGGGGGGGCGTTATCCCGAATGATCGTAAAAAAAAACTCCAGCCGGAACATACAGGTCTAGGGAGAAAAACCCGGAAAGGGTAAAGGGAAAATTTTACATTTCTACAAAAAATTTCAAAAGAAACAGACACGAGTGGGGGCCGGGGGGGGAACCCCCGAATCATGCGATAACGAAGGACCGAGGGAGTGAATGTACCCAGAGCTCAAATTTTCATGCTACATCGGGCGTCCTGCAGAAATTTCCCAAAAATTGTATTAGATGTCCCTTGCTTCCTATTTTAACAAACCCCACAGATTTCCGGGGATAACTTCTGAATACATTAAGGGTGGGATTCACCTGCAGCCTATTTTAACACCCCCAAGAAAACAGTGAAAAATCCCAATTTACGGGATAATGGGTGGGATGTCCCCTGAAAGCCTATTTTAAAAAACCACAGATAAAAACAGTGTTAACTTCGAGTAAAATAATGTGAATGTCCCTGCAGCCCAATTTAAACCACAGAAAAAACAGGGGTAGCTCTCTGAGTCCCAATAATGTGGAAGGGGGCCATTCCCGGGTCCAATTAACCCAATTTTAACTCAGGGGAAACTCCCGAGTACAGAAAATTGTAGAGATTCCCCGCAAGCCCCCTATGAAATACCACGTTTAAAACCCCCGTTTAAATTTAGTGCAGAAAATTTGGATTTTCCTGCGGGCCCCTTTTTAAAACACCCGATAACAGGAAAACTCTTTTGAGAAACACATTTTTGGAAAAGGGGGTTCACCTGCGCCCTATGTAACAAAACCGAAAACACAGGGAAAATTTCTTTTGGAGTAAGATAATGAGTAGATGTCCCCGCACCTTTTTTAACCCCACGGGAAAACCACAGTGAAAAACTCCTGAGTACAGTTTTGGGATTGAGGGTCCCCGCAGTCCTTTGAAAACCACAGAAACACAGTCACCCTTCCTGATTCCAATAATGAGTAGATGAACCTGCAGCCCTATTTTAAAAACCCGGGTTAACACAGTGAAAACTCCTGAGTAGTTTAAGGGAGTAGATGCCCCCTTTCAGCCTATGTAAACCACAGAAAACCAACGGGAAATTTTAAAGTAAGTTAAGGTAGTAGTGTCACCTCCAGTCCTATGTAACAAACAGATAACACAGTGATAGCTCCCCGATACAGAAAATTGGAGTAGATTTTCCCCTTGCAGTCCTATGAAAAGGAACCACAGATAACCCATGAAATTTCCCCGGGGGAACAGGAAAAAGAAGTAATGCCCACCTCAGTCCTATGTAACGCCCCTGTTAAACCCACAGGAAAACTTTTTTGGAAAACAATAATGAGAAGTTTCCCTGCAGCCTTTATGTAAACCACAGATAACACTGTAACATTTTTGAGTACAGTTAAGGGTTGTAGTTTGTCCCCTGAACCCTATTTTAACCACAGAAAACACAGTGAAGCCCCACTGAGTACAGAAAAAGGGAGTAGATTTTCCCCTAAACCCTATGTAAGGACCACAGATAACATTGGGGTGACAGCTTTGATCCCGATAAGGGAGTAATTCCCCTGCAGTCCTATAAAAAGCCAGATAACACGTGATAGCTCCCCAAAAGACGAAAAAGGGAGTAGATGTCCCCTGCGTCCTAGGAAAGACCAAGATAACACGTGACAGCTTTGAGTACAGATAATGTAGTAGATTTTCCCCCTTTTGAAAGCCAAAGAACGGGCACAGATAACACAGGGGATAGTTTCACTGAGTACAGAAAATGGGATTTTAAAATGTCCCCTGCGGCCCCTATGTAAGCCCACAGTAAACACCTGTGTCAGTTTTTCTGGTACGTTTAATGTAGTAGATGCCCCAAGCAGTCCTATGTAACACCTAAATTTTTAACCAGTGATAGCTCACTGAGTACGATAATGGAGTAAATTTTCCCCCTGCAGCCCCTATGTAAGCCCACAGATAACCAGTGATAACTCTCTATTCAGAAAATGAGTAGATGTCCCCTCCAGTCCTATGTAAACCCGATAAAAAAGGTTTAATTTTGAGTACAAATAAGGGTAGATTTTCCCCTGCAGCCCCTAAGAAAAACACCACAGAAAAAAAATGGAACTACTGATTACAGATAATTTTGGGTAGATGTCACCGCAGTCCTATGTAAACACAAAAAAAACCATTGATAACTCTTGAGTACAGAAATGGGTAGATGTCCCCTCAGTCCTATGAAACCCCCCCCAAAATTTTAAAAAGTGATTAAACGGGGTACAAATAATGGATTTATGTTCCTGCAGCCTTTTAAAACACCAAAGAAACACGTGAAACTTTGATTTCAGATAATGTGGGAGATGTCCCCCCGCAGTCCTTTTGAAACCCACCACAGAAAAACCAGTGAAAATTCCTAAAGACAGAAAATTTGTGAAAGATGTACCTGCGCCCTTTATGTAACACCACAGTTTACAAAATGATATCTAAACTGAGTACAAAAAAGTGTAGATGTCAGCAGCCTATTTAACCCCAACAGTTAAAAACAGGGTTTCGTCTGATTACAGAAAATTGGGGGTAGATTTTTCCTGCAGTCCAAAGGTAACACCACAGATAACAGTGATAACTTCTGAGTACAGATAAGGGTTTGGGATGTCCCCCCCCCCCCTTTATTCCCCTAATTTTTTTAAAACCCCCCCCGGCCCCCCCTTTCCCGTAGAGTACCCGCAGTCCTATGAAAACCCAAAAAGAAAAACAATGTTAATTGTTTTTGTTACAGATAATTTTGTAGTTTAATCCTGCAGCCCCTATGAAAACCCCAAGATAGCACAGTGTTTACATTAAGTAAAAATTTAAAATACATTTTTGCAATAAATTTTAATTGATTACTTTTTAATTACGGGAAATTTAATTTGGGGACACGTTGGAAAACCCCTTTTGCCCCCACAGCCGGGGCCCCCTTTTAAATTTGGGTGTCCCCCCTTAATTTTTTTGGCACCCGGGTGAGCTCCTTCTGGTGGACCCCAGCATGGACTCCTGTGCTGCCATAGATTTTTACAAGCAGGGCACACGGGGGCAGCCCCTTTGGGAAACCCGGGGGAAAGACATGAGGACTGACCGGGCTTTTAAACCCCTCCGATTTGCTGCAGCATTTCCATTGCTAATTTCTAATACACAGATAAGTGGAAGCAACGGCTGCAGATTGTGATTACAATGAAGAAACCAACGTGTGATGGACGGGGCCGGCGATCTACAGATGACCTGCACTCAAGGTCGCATCCATTTGCCTCCGCCCGTCATCCTCAGAGCTGTCAGGAGCTGATTTCATTTATCGCCGGTTATGAATTAAAAAAGAGAATTTTCTAGAAAAGTCAAAGGCAAATGAGGGCAACGTCTTGAAGAACACAAGCACCTCACAGAAAAGGTTTTTTTTTCCTGCAGTGATAACCCGGGTTTTTAAAAAACGAATACTCAAGTCCCCGCCCCTGGAAAAATTTAAAATCCAAATCCAACTTTTGTATAGAACTTTTTTCAGAAAATAGATTGTTCTGCTGCAGGATTTGTGCCAAGGAAACCATCTAGAATGAAAATATATAGAAAATAACTGTGTATATACAATTTCTTTTTGCTGTAAATGTTCCCGATTTTTTCCTGTATTATACTCCAGACTGGGACTCAATTCCGCTGGTTTCAGTCACTGTTTCATAAAATTTTACCTTAAACCTGTAAAAAATAAATGGCTACAAACCTGGGGCATTAAAAACTTCCAAGCGCCCGCCCGGCTAACGTTTTTCTGCTGGTGCAGGGCACTTTAAAAAATTTCAATTTAATTTAAAACCTGTTTAACTGGAATTTTTCCTGGAGTTAAAATTTTTCCCTGTTATTAAACCTTTTTTGAGCTGGTCACTATTCTGCCCGGTTGCAGGGCACTGTAATACATTTCTTAAACCTGTACGACCCCAAATTTCATCCTGTTTATCCCCCAAGCTGCACTCACCCATTTTGCTGGTTTCAGTCACTTTACATACATTACTTAACCTGTATGATCCCCCAGTTTTAAAACCCGTATTATCATTTAAACTGGCTCACTATTCTGCTGGGGGCAGTCACTGAAAATACATTACTTACCCGACTGACCTGAGTTACATCCTGATTATACTCCAGAGCTGCGCTCCTTTTTCTGCGGGTGCAGTCACTGTGTACATACATTATTTAAACTGAAAAGATTGAGTTACATCCTGTTTATCCCCAAGCTGCATCACATTCGCTGGTGCGTCACTGTACAACTTTATTTTCCCTTAATGATCATGAGTTACATACTGTAATTATTTTATTAAAATTTAAAAGCAATAAATAAATAATTAAATAAATAAATAAATAAATAGATACAAATCTTCACCAAAAAATACAAAAACCCAATACACAGAGCGATGCAACTCCTCCCCTTTAAAACAAACCCCATCCAAACCCAAACACATTTCCCCCAAAAAAACAACTTTATAAAAATTTTTTTCAAACTTAATAATACCTAATTATAAACCAAGATGCCCTGGCCCGGCTGCACTCTTTTTTTTTTCTTCACACCACAAACAAGCAAGTTACAAGAAAAAAAGAGAAAAATTAAAAAAAAGATATTGAACACCAGCAGAACACCACAATTTCTTTTTTTTTTTTTTATTTTGTTTTTTGGCCCTGAACTGACTCTGCATCCCATGCCCCCAGCATATGTTAATGGAGGTCCATGAATCCGTCCAGGATTTTTTTTTTTGGGGAGTTTTACCCCAATTGTCCCCAAAGTTCCGTAAACCCCAACATCCAACATTCTACCACCAAACCTAACACTAAAGCGCAATCACAACACAAATATATACATAACATACAATCTATACAAACTATAAGAACAATATATACAACATCAATAAACAACAAACAAACACATAGTCAGGATTTTTGGCCACACAACCACGAAAGCCCAAGTTCGGCATCTGGAAGCCCTACATCCTCACACAGTCACCAAAACAAAACAAAAATCCCACAATACAGAACCAGTCCCCCACCGGGAAGGGAGACGACGGACCAAAGGCAAAGCCCCTCCAATGGAAAGAGGTTCTACCTGCCCCCGACCTCTTGTACTCCAGAGAACACATCTTCACCAGGTCACCGAGAATGTTCCTAACCACCTCGTCCATGGGGAGGATTTCTGCTGCTTCGGTACTAAGCAACATGCATGCCACGTGTAATACCTGACCACTAAGCTGACTTGGAATAACATGCTCTGGTCCCGACCTCCCAAGTGTCTGAATGCTCCATAGGCCCATTTGGGCATAGAAGAGACCGGCCAGTCTGGGCCAGCCAATGGAGCTCCCCACTCTGCTGTAAACCACTGTTTTACAAGGAAAATGAAGCAGGAAGTGGTCCATCCTCTCCAGCAGGCCACCGCACTCCTGACCATACGCAACCCTTCTAGTCTCCTCGTATGGTAAGTAACCTCCCTCTTGACTAGGTTCTGCCTATTCCCCCATAACATCTTGAAGAACAGCCCCTGTTTAGCCCCCCGAGCCCCAGAAAGGTTCTGGCAAGAGAAACACACTGCCCGGGGGATACCATACAGCAAAGGGAAAAATTTTTTAAAACCAAATTTTTTAACCATTTTCCCTAGGTAAAAAAGGAACCAACCCCCTTCCCCCCCCTAAAAATTCCAAAACCTTTTTTGAGGGGCCCAATCTTTAAAAAACCTCCCGCCCCCCGCAAAAGGTTTTGGGATTTGGGGGTTTAATCGGGCCCCTTTGGGCCAAAAAATTTAATAACGAGGCCCTTTTGGAAGAACCCTTTGGGGGCCTTTTGTTTCCCTTTTGGAAAAAGGTGAGAGGTGCCAAGGAATTCCAAAAACCAAGGATCTCCTCCCCCCCAGTCAAAAAAGACTCTCACACTTGTCCGGGTTTTAATCTTGGACCCCCAGAAAGCTATTTTTGAAAAAGCGTTTTCTACCCTTGGAAAAAGCACCCCCTTATTTCCCCCCCCCCGAAGGGACAAAAAAAAAAGAAGGGAAAATTTTCCAAAAAAAAGCAATATGCACAACCCTTTTTCCAAAGAGTGGCTTTTTTGGGAACCGCCCAAAATTTCCAACCCAACCCCCCCCCCCTTGGGCCTTTTAAGGGAAAGGGTTTGGGGATCGAAATACAAAAACCCCAATAACGGGTTCCAAGGCCCAACCTGGTTGAACCCCCAGAGGCCCCCCACTCAAAAGGGGTTGGGGTAAAATCAAAAAGGTTTGACCCGGGAAAACTCTCTCCCTCAAACCGTACAAGGGTCTTTAAAAGCCAAAAAAATTTCAAACCCCCCCCCCCAAAGGCCATACCCCCGGGGAAAGGCCCCGGCCCCAGAAAAAACCCGGGGGTTAAACTATTCAAACTCTTTTCCCGGGATCCAGGGTCAGCAAAATACCCCCTTTCCCAAGGCCCTTCTCTGCCCTTGTTTTTCCAAGCCCCCCCGGACATTAAAACCCATCCCTTTTAAAATTTTTCTGCGGGGGTGGAAAAAGAGCAGTGCTGGGCCCAAAAAAGAGTGGGGGTGAAAATTCACAACCGATTAAAAAACCCACCTTTGCCAGAATTTTCTGCCCACTTTGAGCAGGCTATGGGACTCCCGGTCTAAAATGTAAAAAGACGAAAAAACCCTTTAACCTTTTACAGAAGGGCCCCAGGGACCCGAACCCCCCCCTCATTGACTTTGGCGGGAGTGCCCGAGGAGAGACACACATTTTTCCCCTCAGTAAAGGGAGTATTTTTTGGAGCGATTAGTTGGCTTTTCGACATGGGGGCATAGTTGATATTTCGCCCCCATCGATAAGGTTTTTTTGATAGTGAGCAGTCGTTAGAGCGATGCCCCATTAAATTTCCAAGGGGTAAGAAAAAAACAAACAAACCTCATTTTTAAAAACCCACCCAAAAAAAGGGTGGGGGGAAGGGCTGGAAAATTTAACAAAGGGCCACAACCCCCAAATGGAAACCGGTACTTTCTTGGGCCCCAACCAATTGGGCTTATAACACCACCCCCACACAAAAAATAAAAAAACACAACCAATCCTAATTACCCCAATTCCTTTTAAAAAAACCCCAAAAAAACCCCCAAAAACCCCCCAAAAAATAATTCACCACTCAAGAAAATAACCCTTTAAAACCCGCATCCAAAACCCCCCCAAATTTAAAAATGCCAAAAGGCGAGAAAAAAACCCCCCCATCATTTTACTTGAACTGGACATTGAATACCCCTTTCCCTTTGGAACGCACATGACCCCCAAAACCCGGCATACCCCAAAATTTTAAAAAATTTTGCCGGAAAAAGGGAAAATTCTTTTCAAACCCAACCAAAATTTTAGTTTCACCCTTGGGACATTCTATACTCCGCCCCTGGGGGCCCCCAGCTTTAAAACCCAAACCCCCTTTAAAAATGACCCCCCCATTTAAAAAAGTTGCGGAAAAAAAGGAGTCTTTCAACCCCCAAAAATTTTTTTTTCATTTGGAAAAATTTAAATAAAAACCTTTTTTTCCTTTTGGGCCACAAAAAAATTAAACACCAGGGCCCGGGAGTTTCATTTTTGGGTGAGGTGAGACCCCGGGGCTTCCCGTCATCTATTAACCGCAGGTTAAAATGTGATGACCAGCAACAAAAAAATTGCTTTCTGAACAGAGTGCGGAAGCGGAAGTGTGAGAACTACACCCTTTCCCTCAGTACACAGTAAATTACCGGGGTAGCGCTTGCCCCTCCTTATGAGTGTGGCCAATTGAGTTTCATTGGGAAATACTGGGGGTTTTAACGCTCCTGTTAAACCCAGGCCCCCTTTTATTTTGGGCATTTTTTTTTCCTTTTTTCCCAAACCGTGTGGGGGAAAGGGTTTCTCTGGTTCTTTTTTCCTTGGCCCCATGCTCCTACTCCATGTCCCCCTGAATTTTTAACCCTAAAAATTTTTGGTTTTCAAGTTTTTCCTGTACCGCCCCTTTTTAACAATTCAGGGGGAAATTTTTTTTTCCCCCAGCTTTTTTTTCCCCATGAAAAAGTTTTTTTTGGGTTTAAAACTTTAATTTTTTAGAAAAACAAAAATTTTTTAAAAATTTTGGAAAGGGAAAAATTCCCCCCTTCCCAGCCCTTCTTTTTCCCTTTTTCTTTTAATTGTATTTAAAATGGGTTTTTCTTTAAAGGGGGTTTTATAGCTATTTAAAGATCTTGCAAAAACATTTTCATTTTGAATAGTGCCCCATTAACGTGTCCAACCTATTCCTGTTTCAAGCATCATAAATTTCCCTTTAACCCCCCTTTTTGACCAATTGTAAAGAAACAAATTTTTAGAAAAAACTTTTTTTTAAAAAATTAGGACCTGTAGTAAGCTGCATGTCACGAAAAATTTGCCCCCCCAAAAAAATTAAAAAGCATGACCCTTGACCACTTTGGAAAATTGGGGAAGAAAAAAATGTCTTTTTAAAAAACAACATTTTTAAAAAAAAAAAATAGGACCTTATTTAAAGCTGCATGTCACAGAAAAATCCCCCCAAAAAAACCCAAAAATGACCCGTAAACCCCTTTTTTGGGACAATTGTAAAGAACAAATATCTTTAGAAAAAACATTTTTTAGAATAGGACCTTAGTATTGCTGAAATTTAAAAGCAGCATGCCCCAAAAAAATTATAAAAATAAACTTCTCAGCCACTGTTAAAAATTGGAAGGAGAAATGCCATTTGGGAAGCCAATTTCTTTTCCCCAAAGGACCATGATTATTGCTTTTTCTCCAGAAAACATGCCCCCAAAAAAAATTATAAATTTTTAAACTTTAAAGCCCCCTTTTAAAAAAATTGTGGGGCAACATGCCCCCAAAAAACCTTTGGGAAAATTGTGAAAAATTCTAAAGAAAAAGGGGAAGAAAAATGGAATATGGTTTTGTCATAAAAACCTTGGTGTTTTTTTAGTTTTCCTCACAGAAAAACCCAGAAAAAATGAACGGGTTGGGGAAATTTGAGAAAAAAAAAATTGCAGTAAAAAATGATCATTTTAAAAAATAATTTTTTTAAAGGGGACCATTTCTGTTTGGAGAGGAATGTGAAGTGGGACCGAAAACTAATCGGTGACCTCGGAAATTTTGGGGCCCCACAACATCATCAAAAGGATCCAGCCTGATTCATCTTGAAGAAAGTCAAAGACCCAAACATTATCGTGGAAACCGGATGCTTTTGGGTCGTAATGATTCCTCCGGCTGGGGGCTGAAGGTCCCCCTCGATATGCCGGTGCTGGGCGGGCCCAACACCTCTAGGGGGGGGGCGACCCCCTGGGGCCCATTGGGTCCTTTTGGATCCCAGAAGCCTAAGGGTTTCCGGGAAAACCACTTTACAAAAACATCGGTTTGAGACGCAGATAGTCTGCCCCCATGTTTCTTAAAACTGGCCCTCGGGGTGTTTTTAAGTGTGTCCGCTTTGCAGGGTTTGGTTGAGGTGGTAAATAAAAAATTGCCAAGGTCCCCCCATTGGGCCCATCTGCCCCCTTTGCTGGGGGGGGGGCCGGGGGGCCAGCTGCGCCGCTACTTTTTTATTTTTTGGCACCTACTGCTGTCAGGGTCCGGGCATTGTTCCCCCCGTGAAAATTTGAAGAACGTGAAGCAGACGCAAACAGATGTTTCCATTTTGTTTCAATCAGAAAGGGGTCCCCCTTTTTCCTGCTTTTTTACTCTCTTTTTGGGTGGGTGGAAGGAAAGTGTGTTTTTTTGTTTTGTACCGGGGGGTTTCCGGGAGGGGGGCCCCCCGGTAACTGTTGTTCTTTTTTGACCCTTTTAAGCGAGGACCCATGGGGAGGAAAGGGGAGCCCCCAAAAAACTCATGTGAAGAGGGGCCCTTTTGATTCCCAAGCCTCTGGGTTGGGGGGCACTACCCAAAATCATCTTCCCATCTGCCTCAAATTCACGAAACCCTTTTTCCCAAAGGCGGGGGACGCGGGTCTGGGAATCCCCCTCCTCCTCCTCCTTCCCCTCCCCTTTCCCCGGCACAGCTTAAAACACAGCATTGCCCTTGCCTAATGATGCCGCTGAAAGCTGAGGTCCGCCTTGCACTAGCTCTGGACCTTAAAACCACTCCCTAATGAAGACCAAAAAATTGAGAAACGTCGGGCCTTGTGGTTTTTTAAAACGGAGAGAAAGGCCCCCGTGTCTGCATCTGTGTCCGTCTCCTCCCCCATCGCGGGGGGCCCTGATGTTTCAGATTTGCCCAACGATTGTTCCAGAAAATAAGATCAAAAACAATGTCATGCTGACAAGGGCATTTGGGCCGCACTGACCATTTTGGTTTGGCTTCTTTTAAAAATTTGGGAAGGGTGGTGCCAGAGCTCTTTCACCGCCTCCACTCTCGTGGTCAACACCCCCAAGTCCCACCGCTGCTTGTAAAGGGTTTGTGTCACTTCGTACTCCATAAAAACATTGCGCTGCTGCCACAAAACGCTGGAGCATGTGGGGGGGTGGAATTTTCCCGCGTGGGTTTCCACGTAACAATGAGACCCTTTTTTTTTTAGGCCCACTGAAAAAGCCAACCGCCCCGGGACGGGAAACAGGGGTGCGGGAAAGGCGGGGAAATGCGAACTCAGACCTCGAGCCCTTTTTAGCGGCAGTCCAGGGCCCGGGAAACTCTTTTTTAATTTTTGGCGACAAGGTTCAAAGACATGTGCCCGGCAAGGGGTGTGCCCCCAGCCTAACCCATCTTAAAAGGGGGGCCGGCGATTTCGCCCCCTTAACGCCCCAAACCCCCTTGCCGGCACAAGGTCTCTTGCCCGGGGAGCCCTCCACCCTCCTGGTTGTGGACGGGCTCCAAAGGAGATTAATTTCAACAAAGGCCCCGGTGTCTCTGGGGGACGGGGATTCCCCCAGAAAGGGCCCCCCTTTGGGGGGAAAGAGCAACTGGCCCCCTCCCCCGGGAATTTTTTAAGAGCGGCCCGACCTGAGAGGCCCCCCGCACCCCCCCAAACCCTCCACCCACTCACCCCCGTGAGCTGTCCCCAGAGAAAAAGCGCTTGGCCCTGTTAAATAGTCCATGTACGGTTTGGGGAGAAAGGGCTTTTTCCCCCGGGCACGATGCCCGACCCAAAGCGCTTGAAAAATTTTTGAAGACAAAGTGGTTTGGGCCCGGGCAGGGGCGGGCTTTTCTGGCAAAGAAATGCCTGCTCGAAAAACTGGTATTGGGGGGAACGAGGGCCCTGACGTGGGGGAACCCATCTGTTCCACCAGACGGGAAAAGGGAAAAAATTTCCCCAAAGGGCCCAAAAACCTTTGGGGAAAGCCCCACATTCGGGCTTTTGGTTTGGGGGTGGTTTTTGGGTTTTTAAAATTTTCCCTTTGTCCCCAAAACCCGGAAAAAAGAAGGTGGCGCTAGACTGGCCCTGTACGGGGCAAGGGGCGTCAAACTAGCGGAAGGAGAAAGGGGGTTTGGGTGGGTCTTGGGGGGTTGGGTGGTGGGAAATCGGGCGAAAGGTGGAGGGGGAAGCAAGGCTGTTTTCCCCGAACATGACTCTTTAGAGACATAGGCAGCTGAGGGGGCGCTTGGTGGTGGCAGAGGAGGAGGGGGCGGGGACAGAGGGTGTTTACAGTTTGGGTTTGGGGGCCCCGGGGGCCGGGCTGGCCTTTTTTTTGGCCAAAATGTTCCCCCCATTTTAACTCATTTCATTCCTGCATGTGACTAGGGCCCTGTTGGTGGGGGGTTAACCACTTAAGGTTTTTTTGCCTCAAATTATGGGTTTACGGGAAAGGCCGGGATAAAGACATCGCTGGGGGAATCAGAGGCTTGCTCAAAGAAGGCCCCAACTTGAGAGGTCCCGGACCTTTTTTGGGCGGCATAAACGAGGACGGGGGGTTTCGCTGCCGTGGTGGCGGAATCATATCAGCGGGGCTTCCCCGGGGACCGCCCTCACCCCTTTTTTTGGGGGGGACCCCCTATTGACATACCCCCTCATCTTCCTCCTCGTCCACTAGAAGCGCTCGCAAGGGAAATTCTGCAGAAAAAACCCCGGATGGATCCGCAATGTCGCATCATCATCATCATCAACAAAAGGTGACTTGGTCGTCCTGACTTTTTGCATCCAAAGCTGCGGGTACAAGAAAAGGGGGACTGCAAGGCGTTGCCGCCGCCCGTGTTTTTGGGCCCAAATTTAAGGCTTCCCTTTACCTCCTTGATGGCAATTTAGTAAACTGGGCGTCAGAGCAAATAAAATCATTTTCTTGATCTTTTTTAAAATTTCCCCTTTTGACCCAACCGGGATTTTGTCATCAAAGGGGGTCCCCAGACAATGGATTATCCACCCTGGTGGGTACACGAGTTGACAATTTTTGGGCTGCTTAAGGGGGAGGTGGGTTAAGATGCTGATGAAAGACATTTGTGGCCGTGGGCTGGGGGGAACGGGGGGGTTTAAAACTGCTAGAAACAAGGGTTTTTTTAAACCAAAAGAAGGACAGATTGGCGACGTGTTTGTTACTTAATTTTAAAGGGGCCCGACCCAGCGATGGAAAAGGCCTGACGGTTTCCCGAAACGACGATTTCCCCTGGCATGCGTTGGGTTTTTCCCCCAGCACTTTGGGAAAGGGGCAACCCTTTTCTCGTACCTCTACCTCCATTGCTACCCCCCCCCTTTGTCGTTACCCTTAAATTTTGCCCAGGGTTTGAAATATAAAAAAATTTTAGAAGGTATGGAAAGTTTTGGAAATTCTTTTTTAAAAGACGGCAAATCAAAGCTATTCTCCCAAATTTCCCCCCCAATCAAAACAAAAATTTCTGGAATTTCAAATTTTTAAATGCAAGGTGCCCCTATCAACAAATCTTGGGGCTGGGCAAAAGTGGGAAAAAACCAAAAATATCGTTTTTTTTTCGTATAATAAAAAAACGGGATTTTTGCACCCCTTTTAATTCACCTGTGGTGACTATAGAATTTTTGTTTTAAGATTTACGTGGATTTCCGCGTTTAATGAACCCAAAACTGGGTGCGCAAAAAAATCAAAAAAAAACGTATCTTTATGTTTTCATATAATACACGGTATTTTTTGCAAACCCTTTTAATTCACCTGTGGTGACTATAGAATTGCTGTTTTAAAAATTTTAAAGGGGGATGCGCGGGCAATGAAAAAAAGGGGTGCGCAAAAGTCAAAAAAAAAACGTATCTGTTATTTTTTTCGTATAATACACGTATTTTTTTTTCCCTTTCAAATTTACCTGTGGTGACTATAGAAAATTTTGTTTTAAAAAATTTCGTGGATGGGCCCTCAATGAACAAAAACTGGGTGCGCAAAAAAGGGCAAAAAAACCCCCGTATCCCGTTATGTTTTTTGTATAAAACACGGTATTTTTTTGCACCTTTCGTTCTCCCCCTGGGGACTATAGAATTGCGTTTTAAAAATTTTCGTGGATGCTGGTTTAAAGAAAAACTGGGGGCGCAAAAAAAAAAAAACACGTATTTTGTTATGTTTCGAAAAAAACACGGGATTTTTTTTCACCTTTCAATTACCTGTGGTGACTATAGAATTGCTGTTTAAGATTTACCCTTTGGGTGCTGCGTCAATGAAAAAAGCTGGGGGCGCAAAAGAAAAAAACCCCCTATCTGTTATGTTTTCGTATGATAAACTTTTTTTATGGCAACAAAAACCTTGCTGACTCTAATTGCTGGATTGTTAAAAAATTTAAAATGCAAGGGGAATATAACAACAAAAGGTGAAATTTGGGGAAAAAATTTAAAATTTAACACCTATCTTAAAAAGTAAATGAAATAAATGGAATTTTTTCCCCCTAACAAAGAATCTGCAGTTTTCTGGGGAAAAGATGTGTATCCAAAAAAGTTCAGGTGCCCCAATATCCCGGAAAAATTTCAATAGCAAAAATTTTTAAAAAATAAAGAAAAATTTCAGTGCCAAAAGTCTACACTAAGGCTTTGGGGGGGAAATTTATTCCCTGTTCTTTTTAGATAAGCTTTCCCGGTTCGCCCCCCCGGGCCCCCCCCCCCCCCCCATCCTCCCGTAATTTACAGCGGTAGATGGGCCCTTTAAAAAATTTTTTGCTAACCCATAAAAACTTCAAAATTTTCTAATCCCAAAATAAATTGGGAAAAGGATCACAGCTAAAAGTAAGGTTTTTTCTGTGCGAAATAGGGTTTAAATTTTGCTGAGCTTTTTGGGCCCCAGGCCCGGGGCGCACGTCCCCAAATTTTTTTTGAGAAACCCGAGAGACACCCAAGGCTGAACAGGAAGGGTGTTCTATTTTTTAAAAACGAGGTCATTTTTGATTTTTCCAGCCTTTCGCAACCATACACATCCCAGTCATGACGCCCGCACACACATCTCAACCCTGCTCTATTCTGTAATCTGATTTGCTGGCCGCCAAAATGACAGGAAGCGCCGAAAATGGCGCGATCTTAATAGATGATGCACAGATTTTAACCTTAATTATCGCATGATCTGAAAATTTCGATAAACCATAAAAACCTTGCCGATTTCAACTTTGCCCGAATAAAAAATCGCTTCAACTTTAAAGTCAAGAGTTTAACCAAGGTGTCCTTAAAGGTCTTATAAAACTCAGATGTTAAGCCATCTGGTCCTGGTGATTTTTTGAGAGCGAGACCCTCCAATCGCCAGCTGATTTCCTCATCTCTGATTTCTTCTGTCAAAACGTCAAGAGAGGTGTCTACTCCTGGTTCAGGAACAGTTTCAGCCAGGAAGCCGACATCCTGTTCTGATCAAGATCCCTCTTCGCCATGAGGTGTGAGAAAAAGGATCTGATGACCTCCAAGATTCCAGATCTGGACCTTTTCAGGGACTCTGTACCATCACTCAGTCCTGACACAGTCTTACTATTCACTGACATCTTGCAGTTTCTATAAGGGTCAGGCGAGCAGTACTTCCCGTTATCCCTCTCAAAAAAACCCAAAAATGTGTGTCTATCGTTTCTGACAAACCCCTGAGCAAAGACTTCACTGCAGATCTCCCCGCGGCTACCCCCATTTGAGACAAGACGTTCACCTTCCTCCTCAGACCCTGATACATAGCGGTACCTGCTCAGGCTCCTGAGTCTCGAAAGCTGGCGGAAGAACTTGGGACACCTTTGTTTGAACAAACTCCCACCACTCAGACTTACTACTGAACAGATCCAGCAATAATATCTGCCTCTGAATGAAATCCTCAAAGGACTGTCTGATCCCTGCTTCTTCCAAAAAGAGATGAATTGAGCCTCTAGTAGCCTCTTCCCATGTGGGGGATCTCTGTAACATTCAGAGAAAACAAATCCGTATCCGACTTAAGGCTGGCAACATTAATGGATGCCAGCGTCAACGGAGTGGGTGTCATCATCCTTGAAAGAAATTTAATTAGATGGGCTTTTTTTTTTCCCCCTGCCTGTGCCATTCTTCCCATCAGATCACGGTTTATATCTTTTTAAAGAGACAGATGTGTCTATATCACCTCCATCCTTGTTCTGGGCCAGACCTCCCTTTTCCCCTTGAGGACATGTTTTCCCCAGGAGGAGGGGACTCAGCACCCTCTGTAAACTCTGATGTCATCACAGCCTCCAGACCCCTAGCAGCCCCACCCTCCATGAGCAGGCGATGTCACCAAGAGCATGAAACTGGTATGAGAGACCAATCAGATGGGGGTTAGTTGTACCTTCCTTTGGCATCTGATGGGTGAGAGAAGATTTTACATCCTCTTCTTTGATCCTTCCTACTTCCTCATCCCGTTCACTATCCCTTGGGGCCTCTGTGGTAGCATTAGCCTGAGGGGACGGATCAGAGGTCCCCTTAGATACCACAGTTGACTGAGGTCCCTGAAATTCACCCATATACCTTTCCCTTTGGCACTTTTCCTGACGCCTTAGTGGGGCAGGCGTCTTCTGCTTACCGTTCCTCATTGACCCCTCTGTTCCTTCCTCTTTGCCAGTCACCCCTGCAGCAGAATCAGCCTCATGGCTTTCTCCCGCTGGGGTATTGACTGCATTGGCAAAGGAGTGAGGGCAGCGACTGAATGGATGACCTAAGTCATCACACAGGTGACACCGAATCTGCGCACAGGATCCAGAAAGATGACCTATATCCCCACAGTGTACACTTCTGCACAGTGTTGACACTGAAGTGTGTTGGGCTGCCGCACCTGTGACGCAG
>JAODAL010061523.1:0-20271 GCA_025379985.1 Phyllomedusa bahiana | reverse complement strand
TCTTGGTTGACATGCACATGTTGGACCAAAGCACTCTCTGAGACACAGAATCTGTCTCCTTTCTGTGTGGTTTGATGGCTGGACATTCCCATCTTGTTTGTATTTGCGTATAATTGTTTGCACAGTAATCCTAGTGTATGTAAACTTTTGAGTTTGCAGAAAGTAAAACAAATGCCTTCAAAAAAATTGGCAAATATAAATAATTTTGTTAATCCTAATTGATTTAAAATGACAAGGTTTATTCTGATTTCATGTCAGATAGTGAGAAAATCATGCAGATGTGTCTTTTTATATAGTGTATGTAAACTTCTGGTTTCAACTGTGTGCATATAAAAAAGCCAAAAATGATCAGCGCATCAAAACAATCTGAAAGAAAGTTATGTAGGTGCAAAATAAATTGGCAGCAAATGATGCAAACACAAAAACATATCCGCAGCACTCTACAAATGCTGAGAGACAGTTAAACAATGTGTGTGGATCAGACAACACAGACTAAACACGCTGGGTTGGTCTTGTTTGGACTGCATTGTCTGATCCACACACACTTGTGTGTAATACCACTTTGTATAGCTCCAATTACATGTATACTGTGTGTGCTGCTACTATTACATTATTTTCTAGTATTTAGTTTGTTTCCTTCTTTTATACTATTTATATGCTATATAGCTATTATGTTTACTCACTCAGAGCATATATAGGATTTACATATTTGTTGTCAGATATACTTACCCGATGTACGCAGTATCCTGAATATTGATTATGTATTGTGTTTCTATGTTTATGTCTTATTTATTAATAGAATCTTATTTTTTTTTACCATAGGGATGGTTGTGTTTATGGAGGTGGTAGTTGGAGTAATTTACCCCCTTGGTTCTGTATTTTTTGTATAGCAGCCCATTTTCAGTGGTATTTACCAAACTTGTTATATTTTGGATTACACTGTTGGCCGCACTCACAAGCTGGGGGTTAAAGGAGAATGATGCCATCACTTTACCAGACAGTGACTCATGCTGCTCTCATAGTCAGCACTTACATTAAAGTGCTGTACAGAAATCTACAGCATGGTGTTGGGTGGTACAAAACAGTGGGATGGTGGAGGAGAAGGAAGCTTCTGTACTAAGCAATGTAGCTGAGAGGAGCCCTTACTTCACTAACCTGAACATTTGGCTCAGCTGCTCCTGCTGCATCAACCTGTGGCTGGCCATTCCTGCTTCATTCAGCTCCCACATCAAAATGCTATGCAGGGGTGTAGAGCATGATGTCAGTGGTACCAAGTGGAGGTGGGTGAGAGAAAACGGTCTCATATAAATTGTGCAATACCAAGGCGATGGGGAGAAGTGGTGCTCACTGGCTCCTGTGCACAATGAATCTGGCCCAGTGTCGGACTGGGAGGCCTGGGGTTTTGGGGGCCCACCCTACAGCTACTGTACATGAAAATATTACCAGCCTTTTGGACATAAATGCGTCCATATTGCCACAAAATACAGTGTGCAAAACAGAACTGCATTGTATAGTACATAATACCGAGTGAGCCACATAACTGCCTCACACGTCTATCTCACATCTGTTTGTCTCCTACATTTGTCACAGTCTATCATATCATAGACACATAGCTAAGTAGCTTCATCTATATCCCCCTCCACCAGCTCACATATAATACCCGCTTACAATTTTCCCTTGGTTACGCATCTCTCCACTTTCTAAAATGAACACCACTATAAACATCAGCAAAAAATAAAAGTGAAACCCCCTAATCACAGGACAAGTGTACGCTGCCACCATATGAGCGCCAATATAACTTACAACTGCCATATAGAATCCACACAGTGGTCAGACACCAGCTCAGGTCACATTACATGTTAATGAATACAGCACTGATTCAACACAGAAGCAAAATAACCTCTGGCATCCTGGGACTCACAGGAGACGTCTTATCTGATGAGTCATTCTTCTCTCTCATGACCTCTCCTGGTCACCACTCATCCCTGTAGAATTTACAAACAAATATCTTAGAATCCTCACTTTTCCAGCACCTCTTTAACTATTCCCACCTCTGTAAAAACTTCCCAGGGATGGGAGAGAGGGTATAAGCCATAGCTTAGAGGCACAGTCTCCTGGGGTGTTGGTGGGGGGGACTAAACCCCTGAAGATTGTGCTACAGCTATGATCTGTACCCCTCGGAATCATATTACCAGAAAGGCAAGACCCTATGTGGATAGGTAAATAGCCCTCAGGTAAATAAGTAGGCACCAGTTAGGTAGGCTGATAGGCTCTAGTTAGATTGGTGGGCCCCAATTATATAGACTATACGTAGGTGGGCCCTAGTTCGGGAAGACTGTAGGTAGGTATTGGTAGGTATTGGTGGGCCCAGTAAGGTAGGCTCTAAGTAGGTGATGATGGGTCCCAGTTAGTTAGGCTGTAGGTAAGTGGTGGACCCCAGTTAGGTAAGATGAGGTTTTTAGGGTCCCAGTCAGGTAGGCTGGAGGTAGTTAGAGCCTAAGTCAGATAGACTGAAGGTAGTTAAGGCCCCACTCAGGTAGGTTGGAGGTAGTTAGGGCCCCAGTCAGGTAGGTGGGAGTAGTTAGAGCCCCAGTTAGGTAGGATGGACATAATTAGGGCCCCGTTTAGATAGGCTGGAGGTAGTTAGGGTACCCTTTAAGTAGGCTGGAGATAGTTAGGGCTCCGTTTAGGTAGGCTGGAGGTAGTTAGGGCCCCCTTTAGGTAGGCTGGAGATAGTTAGGGCCCTCTTTAGGTAGGCTGGCGGTAGTTAGGGCCTCTGTTTAGGTAGGCTGGAGGTAGTTAAGGTCCCATGATTCAATTGAAGTCCGGCATAGGTGACGCAATGATGTGTCCACAATAGAAAATCCGAGTTGTAGTCTGGATTTTCTGTTTTTGGATTTCTAAACCACCGGATTATACCAGACTACAGAACATGTTCTATTTTCCGGTGGATTCTAGTACAGTTCTATGTACTGGGCCGGCCTAAATCCGTAACTCGACCACAGTTTTTGCCGCAAACCAACGTCAAAAACCACCATACTGTGAAATTAAAATACCATCGAATCAAACATCGTACTGATACTGTTCTATATCTTTTAATGTAAATGTATCTTTTATATCCATGAAGTTAGTGGTTTAGATTACAGAACACTACTGAGCACAGTTTTTCACATAAGTTGATGCCTAGTGCGGGGGCATTCACCCATAGGAATAGCTACAGGATACATAATATATGAATCCACATGGCTCTACTTCATAAGTAATGACCTTATTTCACAGTAAAAGTGCTTTCAGATGGATTGGTTTCTGAATATGCAACATTGGCTGTAAAAGTTACGACAGATAACACTTGGGACCAGAAATGGTTTACCATGAGTTAAAGGGCAACAATAGTCAATTGTAAAATTCTCCTACCCATTTAGATGAATGCACATAACTGCTAAGGTAGCAGGAATAGCACAATTCAGTTGCAGCAAAAAGAGTTAAGAGACTATGGAGGTTAAAGTAGTTACCTGCGCCACATATCTGGCGTCTTTACAGCCCGATATCAGGTGCAGCCCTGTTCATACATTTTGAAATCTCCTGCATGCCACTACAGGGAGCATGACATTGTGCATGCAGTGCTTGTAATGCGCCCGATCTGGGGGGGGAGTGGAAGGCGGGGACCACCAGAACCATAGCGAAGCTATGAATTTATAGCTTTGCTATGGCATTTCTAGGTGCATTATAGTCGGAACAGGAATACCACTTTCAAGTGATATTCCTGAGTCCGAAATGTCGCCCAAGCACTGGAATGCGCCTGATTTATGACCCGCTGTATAGCGGGTTCATAAATCAGGTGCATTCTATGCCTGTTATAATCGCATGAAATTTGGCTTGTAAACAACAAATTTCATGCATGTCGCCCTTGGTCTACTCTCGCCTAATCCGCTATCTCTCTGCTAACTCTCTAACTCTACAACTCTCTAACTCTCTTCTCGTTCCTCTACAATCAGGTTTCCACACTTTACACTCCACAGAAACTGCTCTAGCTAAAGTCTCAAATGATCTTCTCACTACTAAATCTTAGGGCAACTACTCATTGTTGCTTTTTCTGGATCTCTCTGCAGCGTTTGATACTATTGATCACCATCTTTTCCTCAGCGTGCTCAGCCACATTGGCATCCAGGACACTACACTCTCTTGGTTCTCAACCTACCATTCTGACTGCTCCTTCAGTGTCTCATTTGCAGGTTCTACTTCTCCTCCTCTTCTCTTGCAGTTGGGGTTCCTCAGGGATCAGTTCTAGGTCCTCTTCTCTTTTCAACATACACACCAGTGATACTCTGCCCGCTGTCTCTGGCATCATGTTCTCTCTCTATCTTAAACCAAACCTCACTAAAACTGAACTTTTTGTCATCCCACTGTCTACTAACCAACCCCACCATGTTTTTTTCTGTTTCAGTGTGTGGTACCACCATAACTCTTTGGCAGCAGGCCCGCTGTCTTGGGGTTATACTAGATTCTGATCTGTCCTTCCCTCTCTATATCCAATCCTTTGCCCATTCCTGTCACCTGCAGCTCAAGAACATCTCTAGAATTTACTTACTGTGAAAAATTATTAGTATCAGTAATGATGTGTTACTTACGTCAATGTACTCAAGGCCATCAACACTTCCTACTACTTTAGCTAATTAGAGTTATAGAGATTTTCCATTAAACCAATGTCTGCTGTTAATTTGAAACTCAATAGAGATATCTATTTCTGAATGAAAAACATATACACTATGTGAATGAGCAATTATACAGTCAGTCACATTATTATGAAATTACTAATTTCCAGAGTAACTGCCATGCAACTAGATGGGTTGGGAGTGGTTCAAGTCCTGGTAGGTAGAACCCTAAAAAGTTTGAGTTCGAGTCGAACTTCGAACCCCATTAAAGTCAATGGGAGAAGATGTTCAGTTTCATTTTCAACCCTATACAGGTGAGGAGAAGCTGTAATTACCATTCATAACTACACCAAAACTAGGCGCATTATAAGCCGGGCACAACACATTGAAATGCACCTAAAAATTATATGCTGTGCGCCTCCATAACCCATAGCATTTCATTGGTAGTGTATGTAATGCACCTATCAAGGCGCATTGCTCAATGGAGGCACATAACATATCATTACTAGTTTATGTAATGCACCTATCATGGCACATTACATAAACTAGTAATATGTTATGCGCCTCCGTTGCGCAATGCGCCTCGATAGGCGCATTACATACACTACCAATGATATGCTATGTGCCACAATTTGCACAATGGCGCATTATGTTTACTATGCAAGGTATACCTGATGCCAGATTTTTGAGAGGATCGTACTTTCATGAGCACTTTATACTGATTTAATACGCTGAAAAACTGCCACGGCGACAGCAATTTTCGGACATGAAAACTATTAAAATAGCTTTGCGAATGTGATGTAGAATGCGAACATTTATACAGTAAAATGTTCGGTTTGAGTTCTAAAAAATCGTGAAGTTCGACTCAAACTTAAGTTTTCTTGAACGGTTCGATCAACATTATTGGTAATTTGTCACAGGTATTTGAAGCCATGCTCATCCTATACCACAGCTGCTGGAGGGTACATGGGGGAGGATCCATAGAGCCAACATGATGGTCAAGGTGGTCCTACAGATGCTGAACTGGGTTCAAGTTTGGGGGACTAGAAGGCAGGATAGTTTAGGTCATACTCTTTCTTTCAATCTTGGACATTTCTGGCTGTGCAAAATGTTGTATTTTTTTGCTAGAAGACAATCTGTCTCAGGGAAGACAATCAGCAAGTATGGATGTAGGGGATCTGTAAGGATAGATTCATACCCGAATTGATTGAGAGTGCCTTCCACATGGATGAGTGGCTCAGAGAATGCCACAAAAACATTCCTCAGTCAAATAATGCTGCCACCACCAGCTTGTGTTCTTCCAGTAATGGTTGTAGGGCGTTTATTCTTTGATGTTTATTGTCTGATATGCCAACAGATATCCATTCCATGTAGTAGAAAATGTGACGGCCCTTTACCAATTAGCGGAGGCCCAATTATAACACTGCTCTGAAAATTGAAGCAAGTTTGCTGGTGCAAATTGGTCAGCAGACATGCAGTGACCATCTGTCTGCTTTGGAGCCACGCACAGTAGTGTTCTGTTGTCTTAAACACTCGTCTGGTCGCCCCTTGGTTCATTTTAACATTGAGCTGCTCCACTGTAAGGTGTGAGTCTGTTCTCATGCACCTTTGTAGCCAACGTTCACCTCTCACATCAATGGCACATGGTGCTCCACAGTTGCCACATAGCGTATTCTCAATTTTGCCCTTTGTCGTCTGACAATACACTTTCACCACAGTAACACGCAAACAGAAACTGCACAGTTTCAGAAATGCCACCACTTTTTGCTCAAAAGCTAATGAGGATGCTTTTTTCAAATCTGATAAACCACCTTTTTAGCCCATGACAAAAACGCACACCTAATATACCCACCAAGCCAGCTCACCAAACAGGACATCCTTCATGAGCTATGTGTTGTCAACATCAAAAGTAGGAAGTAGTCATAATGTTGTGACTTGATTTTTAATTTTTTTTCTATATTGTAAGAATGCGCAAAATACAGCCATTTTTACACAAGACAATTATGATGGATGACTTTTAGCAATCCACTGGACTTTATTTTTATGAAATGATCACTTGATGATTAACTGTAGATAGGATATTTAATTGGCTAAAATATCTGTATCGACCATTACTCAATAGGAAACGACAGTGAGCAGAGGAGTAAGCACTTTACAAAGTCAACCTTAATGAACCAAATTGAAACCACAGTCTACTAACTGTGGTTTGGAGCCTTCAATGTTAAATATTAAGACCCTTTAAAAAATTTAAATAAAAAAAAATACTAGAAAATAAAATTAAATGTTTTTTTTTTGTTTTTTTTTTCACCCAAGCAAACCTTCAACTTTATGTTGTCTTTAAAGATAATGAATCATGGTCTTTAAATTAACATAATAAAATAGGTTTACATTTCGACCTACAATATGTACAACACATTGCTAACGGTTACCTCTGCTACAGACCTGTGAAATCATACATAGAGCAAGGATCTATTAATGCTGCAGAAACTATTTGTAAAATTTGCCAAGTTTCTTGCATTTAAACTAAAACAAGAAAAACATTGTCGTGCACAAGAAAGTTGTAGAGCTTGAACATGTTCAAAAGCAGCAACAGAAATGATAAAAGGACTGGGTGGACTACAATACCCAGAAAGATTAGCAAGATTAGGGTTATTTAGATTAGAGAAAAGATGGCTTAAATATATTAAAGGTCAAGATCTTTCCCAAGATATTTTTATTCTCAGTACAGTATCCAGAACAAAGGGGAATCCTCTCCATCTAGAAGAAAGAAGGTTTCTACATAAACAAATAATGGGATTCTTTACTGTACGAGAAGTGAGACTGTGGAACTCGCTGCCAGTGGAACTTGTCATGGTGAATTCACTAACAGAGTTCAGAAAGGGTCTGGATGCAGTTCTAGAGTGGGGTCTGGAGAGGGGTCATTGATCCAGGGATTTTTCTAATTGTCAGATTGGCATTAGGAAGGAATTTTTCCCTAAAATGAGGGCAATTGGCTTCAACCTCAGGGTTTTTGCCTTTTTCTGGACCAACACTATAGCACAATAGGCTGAACTGGATGGACGTCTGTCTTTTTTCAACCTTATAAACTTTATAACTATGTAATTTCAGAGGGGAAAAATAAATATTTGATACACTGGCGATTTTGAAAGTTTTCTAACTACAAAAGATAGAGAGATCTGTAATTTTTATCATAGGTACATTTCAACTGTGAGAGACAGAATCTAAACAGAATCCAGAAAATCGCATTGTATGATTTTTAAATAATAGATTTACATTTTATTTTTTGATGCAATAGAAAAACAGAGCTTAAAATGTGGTACAGAAACCTTTGTTTGCAATTACAGAGGTCAGACGTTTCCTGCAGTTCTTGAACAAGTTTGCACACACTGCGGCAGGGATTTTGGCCCGCTCCTCTATACAGATCTTCTCAAGATCTTTCAGGGTTCGGGCTTTCACGGGGCTACACTAAGAATCAGCTCCATCCAAAGATTTTTGTTTGGGTTCAGGTCTAGAGACTGGCTAAGCCTCTTCAGGACCTTGAAATGCTTGTTATGGAGCCACTCCATAGTTGCCCTGGCTGTGTGTTTCGGGTCATTGTCCTGCTGATAGACCTCGCCATGACCCATCTTCAATGCTCTTACTGAGGGAAGAAGATTGTAGGCCAAAATCTTGCAATGTGTCCTCTCTTCAATATGGTGCTGTCGTCCTGTCCCCTTTGCAGAAAAGCACCACCAAAGTATGATGTTTCTACCCCCATGTTTCATGGTTGAGATGATGTTCTTGGAGTTGTACTCATTCTTCTTCTTGATTCAAACACAGCGAGTGGAGTTGATTCCAAAAAGTTCTATTTTGGTCTCATCTGACCACATGACCTTCTCCTGTGCCACATGACCTTCTTCTCTGGATCATCCCCATGGTCATTAGAGCACTTCAAATGGGCCTGGACATGTTCTGGCTTGAGTAGTAGGACTTTGCGTGCCCTGCAGGAATTTAATCCATGACAGTGTAGTGTGTTACTAATGGTAATCTTTGAGACCGGTGTCCCAGCTCGATTCAGGTCATTGACCTGTGTAGTTCTCAGCTAATTTCTGACTTTTCTCAGAATCATCTTTAATCTTGCATGGAGCCCCAGACTGAGGAAGATTGACAGTCATCTTGAGATTTTTTCATTTTCTAATAACAGTGCCAACAGTTGCCTTCTCACCAAGCTGCTTGCCTATTGTCCTGCAGCCCATCCCATTCTTGTGCAGGTCTATAATTTTGTCCCTGGTGTCCTTAGACAGCTCTTTGGTTTTTGCCATGGTGGAGAGGTTGGAGTGTGATTGAGTGTGTGAACAGGTGTCTTTTATTCAGGTAAAAAGTTCAAGCAAGTGCAATTAATACAGGTAATGAGTGCAGAGTAGAAGGGCTTCTTAAAGAAAAACTAACAGTGAGTCAGTAGGTGATCCAATGCTTATCTCATGCAATAAAATGAGAATTAATTACTTAAAAATCATACAATGTAATTTTCTGATTTTTTTTTTTTAAGATTTTGTCTCTCACAGCTAAAGTGTACCTAGATCTCTCCATTATTTATAGGTGGGAAAACTTTCAAAATCGTCATGGTATCAAATACTTATTTTCCCCACTGTATGTAACTATGTTAATATGAAAAGACAGTAATTCACAGTAATTCACCACATAAGGGAGCAAATTAGATTGAATGTCACTTAAAAATTCAGCATGTGATGCATACTAGATGAATTAGCCCTGAGACACTATAGGTCTCTGAAAGATGAATAAGATTTCATCTAAAGTTCAAGAAGTTTAATGACTTATAAGGAACTGTTTACTGAAAGCCTGACCTTGCAAGTCCAATGAAAAAGAAAAAAATTCAATAGACCTCATTTATGGTACAGTATGAAGGGTATAAACATGCCCATTTCTCTCCTTCCATGTGTGGTATGACAGATGGTTTGCAAATTTAACAGATCATAATAGACACCTTTCTCCTTTCTAAAATGTACCACATTAGATATTGTGAGAGCTTTTTGTATGGAAAAAACCCATCACAAATAAATCTAAAAATGTCATTTTGAACTAAAAAAAGGCACCAGATATATTTTCAGTTATGGAGGCTATTTATAAACATGTGATAACATTCATAGACCCTTCCACATCCTACTACATTCTCACCTAGATTACTGTAACTCTGTATTATGTAGTTTTCTTTTCTGCAAAACTATATCTCCAGTTGATCCTGAATGCAGTGTCCAGTTTTATCTTTCTGATGAACCATTACACTAATGCCTCTACTCTCAGCCGCAGTTTTTACTTATTCATTTTAGAAGCAATTTAAACTTTTCACTGTGCCAACGCCTTGCAAATTGCAGGTGATAGTGCAGGACATTGGCGAGACAGATTGCTGGCCCTTCTGAATTATACAAGGTGACCTCACTGATCTCCTAAAGCATATAAATCTACAGTATTGCTCTCGCTTCTGGAGGGTCATCTTACAGCTGCCCAAAAATAGTTTCTGACCTGTTAAGGTCTACTAAAACCTCCACCAGACCTGTATGTGGTACTATACTCAGGAAAAAAAATTGACTGAACTCTTAGCTGTCCTCTTCTCCTGCATTGGACTCAGTTACACTTATATTAAATGACTAGGTCCCCCTTAAGTGAATCTGTCAGTGCAAGACAGGTGACGTAAAAACTGGTTTGAATCTACTTAGTTGGATGTTGCTAATAGTAGTATGACCAAGGACAATAACTGTCCCACTGCAATTCCAAGTGTCATTTGAACATTTTCTAACTTTAAGGCCTGGTCCCCACATCAGGTTTTTCAGCCGCTTTTACAGATGGTTTTCGGTTGTGAAAGCTGTCTGTAAACTTGCTGTCAAACTTTAGCACGGACCTCTATGGAAAATCTGTGCAGTACTGCCCGACGGTTTTTTAACCGCCGTCAGTCCGATAAAGATTGAACATGTTCATACTTCTGCCCAGTTTTCGGGCAGAACATGAACAGGTCAATGCAAAGGGTGAGGGCTTTTCTCCGCAAACTGTGGAGAAAAGCCGTCCCCCTGCGGCTGTGTATACGGCCCCAAAACAGAGCAAATACCAGTCAGATGGCTGCCTGCCGACTTTTGGTGGCGGGCATTTCAGGTTGTTTGCCAAAAGACGTTGCTGCATATACTGGGGGCTGAGAACTAGGGCCCTGTTACCAGCGCAGCCACTGCAAGTTACAACTGTTGAAATGCAAGGAGACAAAAACTAAAAAAATGTGCTGGTCATTATGTACTTTCCAGGCGTGCGGCTTAAGGGGTTAAGGTTTGTCAGTATGAAACAAGCTCCAGTCTTTCAAGATGAGGAAGAGAGCAGGAAGTGACATCACTGTTATGGCCATTACTGCAGCCTGTAAGAGCAGATAGAGTTGGCTGCTAACTTGTGTGTAAAAGCAGGAGATAAGATTTGCTTCTACAGTAACTCTGAATAAAAGCAAAATCAGAACAGCAATGTATTTGTAATAGTATTTATTTACCTTGGCCTACACGTTTAAAGCTAATCAATGAAACAGGAATACCCGTTTTAGAGACTTTACAGTTTGGGAATGAAAAGAGGACACTTGCAATTTTTATACAAGATATTAAATTGTCTTTTCCTTTGTCATGCTCCTACCTAGTTTAAACTGACTTCCTGGTCAGTTAATTTGCACAGTCAGCCGTTTTACAGGCTTAAAATTGTAGATACTTCTTAAATTTGTAATGACATGCAAACATGGGACCTGTGGGTTTTATAGGCCCTTATTAAAGAAGTCTTCCTCTCTGAAATGACCCATTCTTTCTTGAAAATCTCATCCTCAAAACATCCAGCCTTAGTTTCCATCTCAAATGTTTATGATGGGTAATCAAAAGAATCAAAGATAACCTGTGGGAGCTTGCCACGTTACTGTCCATGAAGTAAACGGTACCTACGTACACATACAATAATAATTATAATTGTAATTGCAATAATGCAGGATAATACAAAGCCATATTTGTATACAGCCTTGCCATCAGAGGAAAAGCCCTCTTGGTTCAGACAATTTATGATTTATGGAAGCAGATGTACCAAACCTACTGCCTGGAACTTTTGCATAAATTTTTGCTTACACTTCAAATCATTGTTAACTATTAGTGACGAGCAAACAGTAAAATGTTCGAGCCGGGCAAACCCGAACTTTAGAGGGTTGGTTCGAAATTTGATCGAACTTCGAACCCTATTAAAAATCATTGGAGAAGATGTTCGGGTTAATTTTTATACCCATCAGGTAGGGAAAACTGTAATTTCCATTTATAACAGTACACCCAAAAGACACCATATGGGCATTAATACATTCCAAATAAACTATGTCCCGCGATTTGCGAAAGAAAATTTTTTAGGCATGTTTGTTATATGAAAGGGTATACCTGATCCCCGGGTTTTTTGGAGGATCGTACTTTCAGGTGCACCTTCCACCTTCCACTGGTTGAATGCGCCTTAAAACTGAAAACTATTAAAATAGCGTATTGAAAGGGTGAACCCCAAAATTTCTCAAACAAACGAAAAATGTTGGTTTGGCTGGTCAAAAAAATATAAAGTTCAACTCAAACTTTTCTCAAAGGGTTTCGTAAACATATTTTTTTATGAAAATTTTTCTGTTTATAGTTGCTAAAAATTTCGGGGTTTAAAATTTTGCCACTTTGCTACTCTAATGTAAAATTACTATTGACTGCTTTTCTTATAATAATAACCTAGTGCTTTGATGTGCTATTATTTTTTTTTTTGGGTTTATTCATAAACAATTTTTTTTTTTACATTTCAGAAAAGGTAAAACTTTTTTTCTTGAATTTGGAACCTTGGCAAATCATTTTATTAATTCGATTACTCCCTTTACAATTTCCCTTTTTTAAAGAAAAATTTCTTTAAACACAAGTTATAAGATATGAGTTCACAATGTGGAAGTGCAGGTTTTATTTTTTCTTTTAACTTGGATGAAAGTTTTATAAGAGTTTTGCCTATGATCTCCAGATGAAGAGGAGACTGTTGCAGAAGTTGATAATGTGTGGCCATTTATAGACTTTACTTAAGCATAGAGCTATTATCATTACTATTATTCCTTTCTTTAATAGCACCAAGATATTACACAGTACCATAAAGAGAATAAATTGATTCGATTAACATTAGTCGCTGCCCCAGTGAGTTTACCATTTTAAAATTAAAATAAAATAATAATAGTCATCATCATCGATAAAATATATAAAAGCTATAAAACTACCATAGAACTTCCAGAGAGAAAAAAAATTGTAGCAAAAATATGTCGGAGTTTTAAAAATAAAAAATTTTTCCCATTTCTGAATTGATTTGTGCTTTCTAAAGTTTCAAAGTTTCCCTTGACAATTAACACATTATAATATTGCTGCAGAAAAAGTTATTTCAATTTTTCAATGTCTTTTGCTGTGATTTAACATCAGATAACATGGCACAGTAACATATCACTGACAAAAAAATGGTGCTATATCCCTGCGCATTTAGTAACATAACTGACCATGTGAAAGGAGGACCATAAATGTTTATGAGCCATTCTTTAGCCAACAGCTTGTGAAGCATCACTTCGTCTCAGATCCCCAACCCATAAATTTTTGTTTTTTCACGACCTGTGTTAGTCTATTGATTATGAAATGTGTGATAGTATAGGATGTAGAGCTTCCACTAGCACCCAAGCTTTGCCACACAAGAAGGCAACAATATTATAAAAGGTCTATTGTAGTTGGGGGGCCCTGAAAAAAGACTTTTTATTGTAGCAAAGAAATGAAATGTGTTGTGCTTAAAAATTTAAAAGGGCAATGTTTTAAATTGAAAAAAGACAAATGCTCCCACCCTAAATTTGGTTTTTGCGTTTTTTTCAGTATTTTTGGAGGTTAACTTACTGTTCCCAGTTCAGCGGCAATCCTGGTGCAATGTTACTTCTGGTACAGCAGCCAACATCCTGTCCGAAGTCATTTTTGGTTACCATAACATGGGTAACTCTACTGGAGCGCCTAGAAGTGCTTCGAAGGGACTACGATGTCCCCTTTGAAAATCCAATATAGGTTACCTCTACTATACAGTACCCAGAAGTAAAGGATAAGATGGTGGTGCACATTTATAATGACACTGGGTGCTCAGTGGACAGATATAGAATCCTTAAATTAATGTAAGCCCAAAACCATGGCGCTCTTTTATGCATTTCAAAAGATTTAGGGCGCTGTTGAAAGGGTTTTTTCGCCCTTTTTTGGTGTCAAAGCACCTAACTGAGTCGGCAAATGTCTAATGCGCCTAAAGAATGTGTTAGGGCATTGTTGTAAGACTCAACACTTTCGAATGCTCCCCAACAGAAGGGTGTTTTGTGGGTGTTTGGAGGTGTGTTGCACCACATTTGAAGATTTGAACATACAGTATTGAAGTGGTTTGGCAAAAATTGGCGCTTAGCTGGAACAGGGGAACTATTCAATGGATCTGCCTGAGTCTGAGGAGTCGAAGTGAAGCTGTTTGCTGTAAGGAGAAAAATTTTCCAATATTTCTCAAATTACCCAGTACAATACAAAAAGTAATTTCTAATAATTATCAAACTATATAAAAAATTAAACTATTTAAATTTATTGTCATTATTAAAAATTAAAAAAAATGTAATATCCCCAAAAATATAAAAATACTCTATAAATGTATTTAAAAAAAAAGAATACAAAAAAATTTTACTTAAATAACCACTGATGATATTGTTCGTTTTTTTAAAATTTTGACTACATTAAATTTGAAATGTTTTTTTCGTCTCAACCTTTTTCCACATCAGCAAGGCCAGCACACAAGGTTTTGCTGGGACCTGTGGCTTCAAGCGGATCAGTACCATAGTTTTTATTCATGACGTTCTATTCTAATAACTTTTTTTTTTTATTTCCACCCTGTTTTAAAACCTTTAAATACATGTTGGCCCCATTATTATGCCCTAATTTTTCAAAAGCGCCTAACACCATTTATGAAAGCACAAAAAACACTTTCATACATTAGGTACATTATACACTGAAAATGAGATTTGACTATTCACTTTGACACACCTTCTTTCATACATGTCGCCCATATTGTCGAATATTTATTTATAGAACTTATACAAAAGTAGAATACATTATAGATCCTAATTGTCAAGGTTCATTAAGTATACAAGGGAGGTAAATCCAGATTAGAAAATATTTTGGCAAGGACTGTGAATTCATCAGTTTTGCCAAGCAGACACCATTGGTGTCCAGCTCTCCTTCTCTCCCATACCAGATATGAACTGATGAAGTCCTCTTTGGTATACCTTATGATGCCTGTAAAGTTGGGGGCTATAATATATTCCACTTTTGAATAATAAATACAAGACACTATATCCACTGTAACTAGAAGTGACCTCTAATAGACATTTGATATCGCATTGTATTGGGTGTTCCATGGACTATTAACTTAACCCCTAAAATCTTGTATAAAGCTGCAAAGACACACAGAATAGTAGTAAAAAAAAAGTTGTTTTTTTTGTTTGTTTTTTTATTAGATCACATTACAGTACAGATAAACTCAAATGATAAAATATATAATACGCATAGTAGTACTCATATTGAAAGTATGTATATGGAAATATCCTAAAATTCCTAATAAGGAACAATAAAAGCTGTAGGGGGGCGAAGTTCTCAAAAATTCGATTCAGTGACTTCACCAAATTTTCCCCGAAAAATTTGTTTCGGTCCGAATTGCTTCGGAACGAATATTTTAAAAAAACGTTTTTCCCGGGCTGCCAGAGCTGCGGGTGCTGTGAAAAAATTGTGCCGTCTTAAATATCAGAGGGAGCTTGGTTTGGTCTTCATAAAATGTTGTGTTTTAGTTGACACGCGAGCTCCGCCGCTCTTGAATCGTTCACTAAAAAAATTCCTGGGCACTTAAGAGGGAAAAACGCCCCAAAAAAATAAAGCGGGAATGTACCCCTAAATAAAGTCATGGCGTGCCCGGGGAAAAAAACAAGCTGGGGCTCAGGTGTCAATATCAGTGAAGAGTGGGAGGTGAGTGGGACCCACTGCAGATGAGGTCGGATTTGGCCAAGAATTTGGGGTGGCAAAAAAGGGTAGGTCACAGAGTGGCCAATTCTATATAAAAAATTTTTTTCCGCACACCTAGATTTATAGAACATGGGTGCTTTTGGGGAAAGGAATGTCTCTAACTTATAAATAGAAAAAACCCTGCCCCCAAAGGGGAATTTTTTTTGCAATATATAAAAAAATAATTTTATTTAAAGCAGTAGTGAAGACAGGATAAAAAAATCAAGGAAAGTTTTCCCTTCGGTATACATTTTTTAAAGTTTTTTCCCTATGCCGGATAGAACATTGTTATCGATGTTGAGTTTTAGAGTTTCGGGTGAAGCCTTTTTAAGTACATCTGTAAGGTAAGGATATATAGTGAATAACTTTGTTCTAATAAGTATATGTACATGAAGTATGTAGCGGAGGAACAGAAGAAAAACAAGGAAACTGAGAAAAAGGAGGGGAAAGGGGGAAAGGGGAAAAAAAGGTTTAGGACAAAAAGGGGAAAAGTGAATGACCAAAAAAAGAAGGGAAAAATAAAATGTTTAAAGAGGAGGGGCAGAAAAAAATGTATATTAAATCCAAAAGGGGATAGCTTTCCTAGGGAGTTTAAATAGGATATATTAACCCTTACCGACATTTGTCGTATCATAGGAATGGGGTTTTGGGGTTCCGCAAATTTCCGTATGAGTCGTAAGGCGTCTTTCCGCCACAAGCGGGCGCGCAAGATCGCGGGGATGAAAAAAGCGGGGAATTCCGTGGCATCATGCCGCATCCCCCCGGCCAGGTGGGGTCCGGCCGTGGGGGTTAACCCCCCCGATGTGGACATCGTGGTCGCGACCCTGGGGCTGGGGCGGGGGTGAGCTCCTGTGCCCGGACCCCCGGGCGTACGGCGTGGCGCCCGGGACTGAATCTCCTTTCCAAAGCCCCCCGGACGTGAAGACAGTCCCCGGGGTTTTTGGGACGTACGTGCCCCAAGGGATTGGGGAGCAGGTGACAACAGTTTCCATGGGACCAGCTACGCTATAAACTGTTGCTGATTCCTATTTCATGAATGATCTGCGATCGTTCATGCATTCCCCCTGGGGGGAAAATGTTTAAAAAGTATGAAAAAGTTTAAAAAAAAATGTAAATAAGTAAAAACCAAACACAAAAATAAATAAAAAACATACATCGCCCTTTTCCCCCTTTTCAAACGCCAATCGCCCTAAAAAAAGACAAAAAAAAATAAAAATCCCCTATTTGGTATCGCCCCCGCGTAGCGACCCCACCTATAAAATCTGTCAGTTAAATTAAACCCTACGTGAACGCCGTTTTTTTTTAAAAAAAAACCCAAAAAACAGTCCAGAATAGCGATTTTTGTTCATCCCGCAGCACATAAAAAAGGAGTAAAAATTAATCAAAAAACCCTTTTCAACATCAAGGTTTTCCAATTAAAAAAAGTCAGTTCATCCCGCAAAAAAAAGTCCTTCACAGTCTGTATACGGAAAAAAGAAAAAAGTTTGGCTATAGAAGTACGATGATAAAAATTTTTTTTTAACAATAAAACCCCTTTTTTTTTAAAAAATTGTGCTTTCAAATAAAAAAAAACATAAATTGGGTTCACCGTAATGTTCAACCCAAAAGAGTAAAAAATAATTGTCACGGGGTACGCCGGGGAAAGCATTTTAAAAAAAAAATAAAAAAACACTGCAGGATTGGATTTTCTTCCCCTTCCCTTCAAAAAAACAGATTTAAAAAGGTTCTTTAAAAAAGTTTGTCCCCCAAAAATATTAAAATAAAAACGTCAAACCCCATTCCCGAAAAAAAAAATTTGCCCCCTTATACAGCCCCCCATAAAACAGAAAAAAAAAAAAAGTTATGGCTTCAGATTTTGGGGGTGTCCCAAAAAGGGGTTTTTCCTTTTCAAAAAAAATGTGTTTTTATTTTTAAAAAAAGCATTTTAAAACATTTTCCCAAAAAAAAAAACCCCCCCCCCCCAAAAAAAAAAAACAAATTTTATTTTTTTTCCCATTTATTCGGTTTTGAACCCTGATGAGAAAAAATTTTGCTTTGTCTTTTTACCCCCACTGTGACGCTGAAAAAATTTAAAAAAAAATAAAACACTCCCGGGGTTTTGCTGTTTTTTGTAAAAAAATGCTTCACAAAATCCTTAAAAAAAAGGGGGAAAAGCTTTCATTGCCGCCTTTAAGGGTATAAATTTTAAAAACTTAACAATTTTCTTTTTAAAAAAAAACCCCAACAAGAAAGCCCCCAATATGAAAAAAATTTAAAGAAAGCTATGGCTGTAGAATACGAAAAAATTTAAAAACGAAACTTTTTATTAAAATTTAGTTCTATTGGGGAAAAGTAAAAAATTAAAATTTTAAAAAAACTTTTAAAAAATTTATATCATTGTAATTTTTCCCGACCCCCAAATATTTTAAAGTTACCCCGTCATTTATCCCGTTTTGGAATTTATCTGGTTAAAATTAAAAATAAGCCCAAAAAACAATGGCGGAACTGCTTTTCCCCCCTCCTTTTTCCTTTTGGCCCAAGGGCTAAAAAAAAAATTTAGGGGAAAACCCTGTGCTGCCCCAAAAAATTTTCAAAATCCCAACCCTTTGGGGGGGGGGCCCCTGGGGGCGTTAAACCCCAAATGGAGCCAAACTTCTGGGGTTTCACCTTTTTTTTATTTATTTTGGGGCTTTGGTAGATGGGGGACATGGCCCCCCCAATTTTGTGCGCCCCAAAACCCAAAATTGCACTCCCCCCCTTTTGTACCCCCCTTCCATGCCCCCACCAAAACCCAGAAAGTTTACCCCCTTTTTGGGTATTTCCGAACTTGGAAGAAATTGCGTAACACTTTTTTGGGGGGCCCTTTTTTTTCAAAGTTTCCCTTGGGAAAAAAATTAAAAAAATTTTCAGTTAATTTTTGCGATTTTTTTGGAAAAAATTTTTTTTTTTTTATTTTAGGCCAAACGCTAAAAAAATTTTTGTAAAACCCCTTTTGGGGTAGATATACTAAATACACCCCTGGTTATTTTCCCGGGAAAGGGGTTTTTGTTTCCAATATGTTTTTTTTTTTTGGGGTTTATTTTTTAAATTTTTTGGGAAAAACCTTAGGGGCCCGCAAACCTAAAAATGGCCCCAAAAATAAAATTTTAATAAAAATTTGAGACCCCAGATTTTTTGCCCGTGGGTTTTGCCCCTTTCCTTTTTGGGGGGCTTGTGGTTGGCCAAAAAAAATGCACTGGGGCCCCACATGGGGGATACCCTCTGAAAACGGCAGAATATGGGGGAATCAATTTTTTAATTTTGGGCTTTTTCCCTGATCACTTTTAAACCGGTATTTTGTCATTAATGTTTTAAACTTTAAAAAATCTGCAAAAAAATTAAAAATTTTGAAATTTTCAATTTCCCAATTTGTTTTAAATTTCCCTTTGTGAAAAAACCTAAGGGGTTTTAAAAAACTTCAAAAATTTGGGGGGGGTTTTTGAATATTTTAAAGGGGTTGTATTTTCTTAGATGGGTCATTTTTTAGGGGTTTATTTTTAATCCTAACGGGGGTTTCCAAAAAAATCTTTAAAGTCACTTTTTAGAATGGACGGGCCCCCTAAAAAATGTATTTGAAAATTTTTCTTAAAAATTTTTGGAAAAAATTTACTATTTTAAATTTTTTAACCCTTTTTAATGTCGTAAAAAAAAAAAAAAAAAGACATTTAAAAAAATTATGCCAAAAACTGTTTGACATTTTTGGTTTGATGTGGGTTAAAAAACTATTTTGGGTGGAATAACTATCTGGTTTTTTTTAAACAGGGGAAAAAAATTTTTTGAAGTTTGAAATTGGTTAATTTTTCACTTTTTTCTCGATAATTTTGATTTTTTTCACAAATTAAATTTCATTTTTTGGCCCCAAAAATTTCTTAAATATTTTTAAAGCAAAATGTGTCACGAGAAAAAAATTTCTTTGAATCACATGGTTGGTTTTAAAGTGTAAAAAAAGGTTATTCTCACATAAAGTGACCCCTTGACAGATTTAAAAAAAGGGGGGTCTTTTCGGGGAGGGGCCCAAAAGGGCTCCGGCGGAAAGGGGGTTTTAAAGAAAAATCAAAGGGTATGGGGTATTTTGGATGGTCCGATAAGCTGTTTAAAGAAAGAAGAGAAAATTGAGAAAATTTCCAAAATACATGGGGGAAATTAGAGGGCCGGTGAAGTATGTTTTACCAATTGTAGAAAGGCAGTATGTTATACCCGCAGGGGGAAAAAAATTCCTTTGGAGATGGTGCGCTTTTAAAAAGTAGGACAAAGTGGGGGGTTTTAAATTTAGGTTGGAGAGAACTCCCCGTTTGAGAATTTGCGCCTGAAGGAAAAAAAGAAATTTTTGGGGAAATGCTGTATTTTGTATGAGTCGGGAGAAAGCAGTGATGGGCCGGGGGGAAAGCCCCCGATGCGGGGGGCCCTTTTTAAAATAGCACCCCCGCAGCGCGGGGTACCCCGGGCGGCTGCCCCGGTTAAAAAGCGGAAGTATGTTTAAGGGATGGGGGCCAAAGTGG
>JAODAL010061522.1:0-20272 GCA_025379985.1 Phyllomedusa bahiana | reverse complement strand
TAGATAGTGATAGATTTGTATGTATATCAAAGATATATGGAATTTTATGTAAGGGTGCGCACATGTTGAAATTCCTGTTTAGATTGTGGCTTGCCTGGACCAACACTGGGATTTCCCTTGGCCAGAATATGCTTATCCTGGAATTTATAGCTGGCAACAAACCAATTGTCCCATTCTGCGGGTACAGGTGATGGTTTGTTCCTTTGTCTCCTTTAGCCTTAGGGAGCATTGCATGGAGACCAGGTGTCCAGGTAGCTAGGGATATACATGTTAGTTAGGGGATGCACACCAGGGATATATAACCCAGTACTCGGGAGAGACAGGAGAAGGAAGACACCAGCCCCCATCAGGAGAGTCTGCTCACGAACACCAGCAAAGAGGGCTTCCCCCATGCAACCCTGAGCAGCTGAAGTCCTGTCCTCCTCCACTCTCCTATAGAAGACCTGCCTCATCTAGACCAGCAACTTCAGTGTCCTCTGGCTGAGTATCCACCTCTCTCTTTTGCCTTCTGATCCTCCTTTTACTGTCCTCCTAATCCTTCTCACCCTCACCTCTGTATTAACCCCTTACTTCTCCCTGGTTCCCTCTGTTTAAGGTATATGGTTAGTTGAGTTAGTCAGGTGACATTAATTTGCATCTAGATATATGTGTGTGGAGATACTTGGGTTGGGATTGTAACGATATAGACACATACTGAAGTTAACTTACTTTATATCATTGTATGTTGCATTGCCTAAGTACTGTCATTTAGTGTATTAATAAACTGGTTATGTTTTATAATTAACAAGTGTGGTGAATCGCCAGGTCTATTGTACTGTTCACAAGGAAAAGAGAGATAGTAATACCAGAGAAAAGGAGGGAAATTAGTGTATCCCATTGTACTGAACATCCTGTCACAGTGGGTACTATATCACTAATTACATCCCTATTACAATACTCATACTTATCTCTCCCATCATCCCCATTTTAGCACAGCCAGAGCTCCAGTGTTCCACGCCAGTCTCTCACTGATGTTATTACGTGCATGGATCACATAATGCTGCAACCAATCCGCATGTACAACATGTGACCACAGAGGTCAGTTATTGGATGCAACATCATATTGTCAAGTGGATGATTTAATGGAAAAAACATTAGAATCTGTGCTGTCATTCAGGGCCGTCTCTTCCATTTGGCCAGGCAGGCCATTGCCCGGGGGCCCCACGATCTCAGAGGGCCCTCCCGGGCAGCCGCCTACCCTGCCCAGTGGAGCGACAGCCAGGCTCTGCCCGTTGGCAGCCGGGATTCGGGCCGCAGCGCCGGCTCGGAGCGTCCCCGGGAGAGGCTGGGGTTTCCCTCTGGCGGGCCCCGAGTACCGGTGCCGGTCTGTGGCGCAGGTCCCCTCTCGCCACACGGCTGCAGCATGAAGAAGGGGATGTATCCAAACTGGTGAAAATTAAAACTGGAACAGTTACCCATAGCAAAAGATACTTATTTAGAAGTTCTTGGAGCTGTGTTATGATTTCTTTTTTGGTAAGCTTAAATTGGGTTTGTACTAGTTTGGGAGATATGGGAAAATCCGTATTTATAGAAGCGGTTGTTTTTATTTAGGGGTCAGGTCTAATGTTTGTATATGTTTAGGGGTTAGGTGTGGTCTGCATTATTTTTGTGGTGTGATGAAATTGGTATGCACAAGTAGTACAAATATATACAGATATAGCAAAGGAAAACTTGATAGATAATGCACCATGATATCCAGGCACAGAATATTATCTCAACTTTTTTTTAAACTTTTTTTTGAGATAAGAGAAGATGACATGGAAATTTGGAATCACTGCAAAAATTAAAATTGTTTTTTTGATTTCAGCCTGTATCCCCTGGAATTTTAAACTGGGGGCGTGCAGCTTGTCTGTCTTTTCGGGCCCCCCCCCCCCCTCAACACAGGCGCCTAACTTCTATAAAAAAGGGGGGGGGTTTGCTTCAAAAATTTTCACCCGGTTTCCTCCAAGGCTGTTAAAAGGGGCTGACAGGATTTTAAAAGGGAATATAAACTGTTTATACAAATCGGGGTTTTTTTAATATCTTTAGCGCATATCATATCTTTGCTTCATATCTTTTTCTCATAGCGAATCTTTGACACAAGGCTAATATATGGTGCATATCTTTGGCACATTCAAAAGTGCCATGCCTGGTGCAAGTTTTGGTGTATGACATTTTATACATCTATAGAACAACAAGATATGCTGCAAGATACGCCAAAAACTGGTGCAGCCCCATTCATACATGTCGCCCATATTGTTTTTTTCAGAAAAACACTACAGCTTTTGTGGCAGTTTTAGGATTTGTTTTTTTAGACAAAACCAGGGATAGGAAGTAGAAATATAAATTATTCCTTTATATGCCATATTCCTTTGTAATCCACTCTTGGCTTTGAGTCCAAAAAATACTGCAAAAACTACAATGATTTTTTTTGCCAAAAAAGCTATCTGTAAAATGATGCTTACAGGTACCATACTTAAAAATAACAGTCTTAGTGTTAATTCACAGTATATAGTACTGTTCTCTGAAAGGAAAATTGAAGGCGCTTTTTTTTCACAACATTCTCCATTATTAGCTCATGTAATAAATGGGAAACTTACCACATCATCTGAGCGCTTCTTTGGTATTGGTCATGTTTGTAAGCTAAATCAGTGTACCATAGTAGTTCCCACTATAGATAAACACAATCTAACTGAACTACTAACACACAAACAGTTATCACCCCACCAAATGTTTTCTGCAGTTATAAATAAGATCAACAATGTTCAAGACGAACTTCGGACTATTCCTTCCTGCACGTGTCTTGGTTCATCAATATTTCAATCTCAAGATCATACCACAGAATCTTGATAGGGTTAAAGGGGTTTTCTCACCATGGTTTTTACGTCCGACAGCTTCGATTCCCCACGGCTGGGTGATTCTATAGCAGTTATTAACATATTTAGCTCCTCTATAACTAACTGGGTGGTACAGTGACATAAGTGCAGGAAATTAAATCTTTGTAGACAAAGCTACAGTGGTGCTCCAAGAAGTTAAAACAATTGCTGATCTACAATCCATATTGGAAACAACTTTTTAAACAGCATCAGGGAGACAGAACTGCGCTGTAAGCTTCCCACAAATTTTATAGACCACTCCCTTTTATCAAAACCACACCCATTCACAGGAAAGGTCATGCCCACTAAACACCTAAACTATGTGTAACGGACGGAAAAAGCTAATTTGGGGTTTTGGCATCACCCAATTTCCTGGGGCACTGGATATCTATTCAGCTTTCCCGGAAAGGGGATACTGCTAAACTGTGCATGAACCCAAACCCTTACCGCAACAATATTTCCCCCAATACAGTGACCATATAGTGGTAGACCCAGTGTACACAGGCTTTGCAGACTGTATGTTACCCCCCATACAGTGACCATTAAGATAGCTATCATGTCACCCTGCGACTTAATTAAACCAGAGCTGATCATATAGTGGAGGACCAGGGTACTCAGGCTTCAGAGGTATTTTTTCCCTGCATACAGTGACCATATATGGTAACAAAGTGTACACAATCAGCAACATATATTACCAGCATACATTTTCCTTTAAATTGGGAGACACCATTTTTACTCGGCTCTGCAGATGGTATATTCCCACCATAAGTGACCAATAGTGGTAGAAACCAGTGAACACGGGCTCTGCAGATGGCATTTTACCCATACATGCCCCATACAGGGAGAACCCCATTTATACACAGCTTGCAACTATATCTGTATTTACCCCCATTTTAGTACCATAAGGTGGTAAACAACAGGAAACCCCAGGATCAGCAGACAGTTAATTTACCAGATACAGTGCCAATAGTGGTAGGACTAGTTTACTGGGCTCTGCAGACATATATTACCACCAACAGTGACCATAAGGGGGTGATACCAGTGTACACAAGCTCGCAGATGGCATATAACCATATAATGACCATACGGGGGGGTAGATCCAGTAAAACCGGCTCGCGACTATTACTGTGTTAACCCCCCATACAAAGACCATAAGTGGTAAAATCCTGTCACAGGTATGCAGATGTTTAAGTGATTACAATGCAGTTAAATCTAGGGACTCACTGGAGATGTCTTCTATGACTGGAATTTTTCTCTTTCCCTTTTCTTCTCCATCCTGTCCAGACCTACATAATAACTTCTCCCAGCCACAACTCCTCCCTGCAAAATTTACTACACAAGCATCTTACAATTCTATTTTTTCCAGCTCTTCCCTACTTGAGGCCACCTCTGTAAAAACTCCACATGGGGTGATATGTGGGGAGGTTATGGGGTGATAGGTGCAGCTGGGAATGTTATGGAATGCTAGGTGGAGTAATAAGTGGAGTTAAGAGGACTAAGCGGTAAAATTTGGAGAGGTTATAGGTGGAAGTGATGGAAGGGTGATAGGTAGCAGTTGTATTTTGTGTGGGCAGTAGAATGGTGGGGGAAGGATTGGGAGAGAGGAGTACAGAGCATGTCTTACAGGTAGAATCTTGTTGGGGGGACAGAGGACCACCTCCCTGGAGATTGTGCTGCAGCTGCAGTCTGTACCCCCCAGAATCATATTTTGCAAGTTGAACTCTGTACCCAGCACCCCCAGAAGATCAGTTACAGGCATGATCTTCAGGGGATGCAGGCAATGGAGTTTAGTACTGTCATTTTTTTTTTTATGTTTTTATTTTTATACAGGCTTCCCTTTTGGACTATGTCGGACTAATTGGATAATGTCAGACCAGTGTTGGATTGATTTATTTAATAAAATGGTGAACCTGTATTCAAAAACCTGAATCTTGTTCACGCGGACTCCAAGAACAAAATGACAAGGGAGAATTTACGGCGCACACAGGTACGAGTTAGGAGAACTTGTTAATTAAAAAGAGCAATACATTTAATATAAAACGAGTTACATCAAAAGCGACTTCATCAGGTTTTACTCCACCTATGGTGGTTTGACTGGGAGTAGGCAGCAATCAAGTATTCACAAGAGTGAGAGTAGTTTGGAACAGACTGTTACTGGTGTACGGTTCAGTTAAGCCATGCCTTCGGATTGTGCTGCGGACGAACAGGGAACTCCGGTGAACGCATTGCCTGGAGGAACATGATGACCTAGGAGTTTTCCCCCTGCTAACGGAGAGTTGTGCCCACCTTATGCACAACCTAATAAGGTTAGAGTCTGTTTGGTTTTATTATAACGCTTTTAATTGTACTTCACTACGAGAGTGCACACTCTGCTTTTTGTATTTTCTTTATATTCAGTAAAATGGTGAAAGAGGGCTGATGTTGGGGAGTGTATGTAAATAAAAGGCTTTTTTTGTGCCATTTATGTGAGTTTTTTCATCATTTATCCCAGTGTTAGTAATGGAGGATCTGACATATGTCTCTCCATTACTATTGCTCAGACTTGGTGTCAGCCAGTGGTGGTTTTTGTCACCCCAAAGCTGACACTATCCCTGTATCACTATTACTTCAGTTCCCAATGCACCAGAGGTAGTGGGAAGAGGCGGCATACTGTTGAAGCGGACCCTCTAATGTGGTGGCTCACTTCTGTGGCAGCTGCAGGCAGTTATTTTTTGAGTGGGAAGGGACCAGTATCCATAGACCTTCCCTTCCTGATAGTATCAGGCTGTAGCTGTCGGATTTACTTGGCTGGTTATTGAAAATGGAGGGGACCCCAGTGAATGCCCTTGTTTAGATTCTCAATAGATGGATATATTTTCCCAAAAATTTTTTTCCATAACCAGCCAAGGTAAAACCAACAGCTGCTTGATACTATCAGAATAGAAAGGTCCATCGATATTGGTCCCTTCCCATTCTAAAAATACCAGCCCACAGCTGCCCTAGAAGCGGACTGGCACATTCGGTTACCCTGCTCTTCCCTGTACTTCTAGTCCATTGGGTACTGGGGTAATAACAACACAGGGTTAGTGTCAGCCTTGAACAACACAAACCACAGCTGACTTGAGACTATCAGAATAGAAAGGTCCATCGATATTGGTCCCTTCCCATTCTAAAAATACCAGCCCGAAGCTACCCTAGAAGCGGACCGGCACATTCAGTTACCCTGCTCTTCCCTGTACTTCTAGTCCATTGGGTACTGGGGTAATAATAATAACACAGGATTAGTGTCAGCCTTGGACAACACAAACCCCAGCTGACTGTCACCAAGCCTGAGCGATATTAAGGGAGAGTCGTCTGTCAGATGCTTCCACTACTGTCATTGGAACTAAATGGAAAAAAAAGACACAAATTGTACAAAAAAAACCCCCAAAACTTTTATTTAAATAAACACTACTTGACAACAGCCCTCTTTAAGCATTTTATTTAAAAAAAGATCCAAAGTTGGTCCAACATAGTCCACCGAATCGGAAGTAATCCAAATGGGAACCTGTAAATAAACATTACACACATACAAATACATATAAGCGGGATAGTTTTCCCCCTGCGGCCTGTCTCCTGCCCCCTGAAATTGACAGAGACAGACCGCAGGGTGCAGGAGACAAGGGGGCAAATCTTGCACCCTGCGGCCTGTCTCTAGCCCCCTACAGCCACTGAAGACAGACTACAGGGGGCAGGAGACGGGGAGCAAAGGTCAACTTCTGCCCCCTGCCGCCTGTCTCCTGCCCGCTGCAACTGCAGAGACCGACTGCAAGGGGCAGAGGGCCACAGCAATGTCCTATGACACTGCTCTGGTGCCACTTATCTTAAAGAACACGACCCTTCCTGAACCCAGAAAATGCTCTGGCCAAAGTGCCATATAATCTTTTGATAAACAAATTTCATGGCTACCACTCTCTGTTAAATCATCTAAATCTCTGTGCAGCTTTTCATGCATTAGACCACCAACTCCTGCTCAATATACACCAATCTATTGGCCATAGGGATATTGCTCTTACTTGTTTCGCTTTCTACCTCTCTGACAACTTATTTTGTCTATCATTTGATGGCTTTGCTTCTTCTCCTCTTTGGGGTGCTGAGGTTACTCACGGATCAGTTCTAGGTCCTCTCCTCTTTTCTCACTATACAGCCCTGCACTATTTATTTTTTAGTACCATCTTTACCCTGGCACCCAATTATACACCTTTTCCTAAGACATCACCTTTGTACTGTACAGCTACAGGATTGTCAGCTGTCTATAACATTGGGGCAGATTTTTTAATACTATCTAATTCTTATACAGTGTATAGTCAGACTATACAGTACAGTCTTACAATGTGCTACATTTATCATAGTGTTCATAAATCTGGGGAATGTTAGAACTGTCTAGTCACCTTTTACACCTTTTTTAAGTTGGCTTACTTTATGACAATTCTTTGCTATTATGTTGAAGGTGTATATTGTTTATGTCTAAGAGTACGAGCGTTGTCTTACTATTGGGTTCTATCATTGTTTTAGGGGAGTGCAGGCATCCCCAGGCACTCAGTTGCCTAGATATAATGTCTGGGAGGTGCTAGTATTTATCTTTAAATTTGTAGATTAAGATTAACTTCCTTCGTAATCTGAATTTCTTACAATAATTTCAAAGGCTGTTCTCGTGTTGCACTAGTTCTCTAGAATCTGAAACCCTGTACAATCATCCCTTTCCCCAAGAGCCTTTTTGAATATATTTAAAATTCAGTGGAGCATCCGGGGGCGTGCAAGTCTCCACACAACTACACGGTACCTCCCATTAGGGACATTACAGGTTTTGAGCTACATTTAGAACCTAGGCAACCAGTATTCTACTCTGCACTGATGAGGGGAAAAGAACTCCAAAACAGCTCTCATCAGATGAATAACTAGTATGGCATTAACCCCATTCAAATAACAAGGTCTTTTTGAATAAATTTCAGTGTAGAAACCAAGGCATTCTAGTCTCCACACAGTCTTCCTAATGAGAAACATTATCCCTTTTAAGCAAATTCCACAGGTTCAAGCATGTCCTAAAAACACATCTTATTGGTGAGGACTAGTTCCTTCTCTAATCAGTCTCCCTTCCTTTAACCCGCCTCCCCCTATCTTATTTAACAGTATCTCCTACACTGTTTGCATCTTGATGCAGTTCAGATTTGATGTACTGATACAATTGTTTTCTACCATATTTGGTTGATCTGTTGTACAAGTTAAGTACTTTCTACCATTTGCATCAACCTAATTTTTTCATAGGTTGAGCAGTCACTGTTCTATTGTTTAAAATCGTTGCTACTCTGTAGTGTTTGATTTTGTCTGAATCATAAAATTATTAGTTGGCGGTATATAAAGACTGTTGTTATTATTATCTTTTAATTTATGTATTCGGTTAAAGAACTGTCCCAGACCTCCAATAAGATTTAGCTTGGAAAAGCATAAAACTGTCAAACTATCACCTTATTTAATGAGGAGTTCATGGTAACCATTCAATAAAATCTTTATTTTGGCAACTGCATCAGCAATAAGCAGGAAGTATTATAGATGTTAATTCATCACTTCTTTTAGATCACATTCACATGTTCGAATTCCGAGGCATTCATAAAATACATACTGCAAGAACTTTTATACTTCAATTTTTATGTTGAGTCAGGTTGTAAAATGTTGTTCTATTTATTAGTTCCACCGGGAGAGAGGGGCAAATTGATTCTAATGAAGTGGAATTCGTTTAGAATTTCAGGAAAACTTCGGTTCGGAACGAAGTCGAACTTTGGGGTACTTCGGGTGAACGCAGTCTGCGTTGGATTGATAAAAGGGCGGCGAGCACATGGCGCTACATGGGGCAAAGTACCCTGGGAGGAAGAAGGGCATAGCCTGCATGACATGTGCAGAGATGAAGCCAGTCAGAGACCGGCGGGATTCTGTGACGTCACCGCACTATATAAGAAAGGGCGCGACGCCGGGAGCTCACACTCCTCTCACTGTACTGATCAGGGAAGGTGCTGCCGCGGCTGATAGCTCTTACTGAAGAATTGATTTTTATATAGCGATTTCTGTGGGGTGTCTCAGCTTGTCTCAGAGACTGTTCTCTTAATGTTCTATTCTAATTTTTTGGGTATTGGATCTGAAATCCAGTGTGCGTTCCACTGCAGCTGCATATACATTCAATATCCAAGTGGGGATCTAAAGCCAGTTCCTGTTGTAATCATTTAAAGATAACAGTAAGCGAGTTTTAACAATTGCCAATTAAACCACTTTCATTTTTGCTGCTTCAATATCAAATAGCGCAATTTTTACATCCAGGTTTAATTAAGTCGTGATTGCATGGTTTGCTGACCCCAGAAACCGTCTTTTTTCAACGCCAAAAATATAAAAATTTTTTCCTGTACCTAATTCACAAGCAAATGGTTAATTACAACTGTAAATCTTCTTGTTGTGTGGGCATAGAAAATCACTCAATAAATTTGAAACACGCAACAAAGCTAACTTTTTTTGTGGCTCATATTCTTTTGGCGCAATTTACATCCAGGTTGTTAATTTAAGCGTTGTTATTGATGATGGTGCTGACGCCCAAGAAACCGTCTTTTTTTTCCTAACGCCAAAATAATATAAATTATTTCCTGTAGCCTAATTCACAAGCAAAGGTTAATTACAACAGTATGCTTCTTGTTGAGTGGACATAGAAAACACGCAATTTGTAACAACGCTACAAAGCTACTATTTAGAGGGGGCACTATTCATTGGCTCAATTTACATCCAGAGTTTAATTTTAAGCGTTGTTTGCTGTTGTGCTGAACAAAAATAAACCGACATTTTCAACGCCAAAAAAAATACATTTTTCCTCGGAAGCCAAATTCATGTCCAAAGGTTAAATTAAAGTCCTGTATGAGCTTTTAACAATATCCTAGTAAAAACACACAGTGATATCTTAAACGACACATACAAGTAACATTTTTTTTCCCTGGGCCATTTTGGACGTGCAATGTTTATATCCAATAGCTTTACTCAAGCTTGTTATGGGTTTCATATATGAGTCAAAAACAGTGGTGTAAAAATTATCATATGCAGATATCATCATCAAACAGTGTTCTGTACATTTTTAGAACAAACAGTAAGGTCATACAAGAGTTGGCAGCTGCTGCACCTGCGATTGGCAGTGTCCACAAACAATCCTGAACAAGAGGCCCAGGTCACAGCACAGCACGGGACGTCGCAGCAGGGGGTCACTCGTGAGGCCCACAACTGCCGCTGTCAACTACTGCCTGTGTGTTGTTCCGCAACCGCAAGGGGTTCTTAGATTGTTTACTAGGTTCATCCTCTGCCCTCCCAATGACATCTGACAACCCCAGTTCCCATAAGTCGTTTGGTAACCTCCAGACACAACCTAGTTAGTATGCATGGCCTGAGCAGGTCATTCGGGTCCCCACCTGTCCTCACCCAGCCTCTGCCCATCCTGTTCCCTCAGCCAAGATTCTACTATGGGATACCGGGCACAGCACCACTAAGAAAAACGAGGATGAACAATTTTGAGGAGGGCAGTCAGCAGCTAACATTAGGCAGCGCAGAATGGGTCAATATCTGCCTCTTCTTGCAAGTATGGCGGCAGAAGAAAAGATGTGGAGAGTGCAGGGGAGGTCATGATTTTTGAGAGGACAGCCCACGGCTATACCAAACCGTTGAAGAGACATAGCGAAGTGGACGAAGAAAACACATAATAGATGATGATTGTAGCCAACCGCACTTGTGAGCCGGTAGGCAAGGCTTCATCATCATCAGGGATGACGAGGGCGTGCTAGCTTGCGCGTCAGGCCATCATCGCAGTCCAGCAAAGTTGGGGGTGTCGTGTGGGGCCGTGAGTCAGCAGGATAGCTAGCAGTGGTGAGGTTCGTGAGCCAACGGCCCACGGGTAAAAAAACTCCACCTCTCATAGTCCAAGCAAGTATGCGCACAGTGTGCTCAGCAGAGGCATCGGTTGGCAGTATTCCTCATGTGGTCGAGCCGTTGGCGGTAAAATCCATACTTTTGGCGGTGTGCAGTTCTTTGGCAAAGAACACCGCGTATGAAGAGCCGTAATAAAGGGTAACAGTAGAAATCTGTGTGGCAGAAAAGTGAATCGTGGGCCCGAAGGTAGACAAACGTTTTGGCACCACGGCCCTCGTGCACAACACGAAGCAGCTTCACCATCCATTTCCGGTGGCCTGGGAGAAAAGGATGGCTCAGATTATGGTGTGTCTTCAACCTGCCGACTGGCAACGCAACAGCCCAGCAGCAACAGCGCCCCAGTGTGGCACCAAGCCATTGCAGCCAGTCAAAGGCTCCACCACCTCAGCAGAAGGGAGCTGTTATTCTCTTTGACATCAGTCTCCACGTCCAGATGCTCCTGCTATCCTCACGCTACTCAAGGTGCCAGCAGTCGTTCAGTAAGGCGATTGCAAAGTAGACAACTTATGGTTTGCGTCCCAACCCATTCTAAGGTCCGGGCACTGACGCGAGCTCCTTACCAAGTTATGTTGGACTGCAGTCCCTCCTCTTTCCAAATGGTGACTCTACCAACCGTTCATAGAACTAATGGCTTGTAGCCGACAGAGAAGGGAGATTCCAAAGCCGTAATTTACTTTTCCAAAAATGGCAGTACCCGAGTACTTCATAAATAAGTGTAAACAGAATTGAGGTCAGGTCCTTGATCATATCCGGTTTGTCCAAGGTGCACGCAACATGGACGTCCCCCGTGTTGAGCTGGTAACTATGGTCAGGGTCCAGTACATGTCCTTAAAAAAAAACGGCCACACTGGTGTAATGGTGCTATCATTTCATCCCAGCACACCAACAACTATGGACATGAGGACGCAGCCGGCCTTTCCTCCTCCACTTGTAAAACTGCTGCACCTGCGCCAAAGTCCTGCATCTCACTCCGCCACCACCACTCACCACCTATCTCAGCCTCCAACAAGTACTCCTCTCTAGCTTCTCCATCATACCACATGTAGTTAGGGCACAGCTGTGACACGCAGTTCTACACCTGGCATGCCTCGCGAACGAAGTCACACAGGGAGTAACAGGCTATCCGCGTCATGCAGCAAGATATCGATCGTGTGTGTGCTTTTTCCTCCAGCGCCAACTGCCAATCAAACGGAACCATGGTGGGACGGACAGGTAGAACATTTGTAGTCCGCTCCTGCACCAAGGAGGGAATGGTCACCATCGCGCCCTCATGGGCGCAACGTGTTCATCTGGTTTGTGAAAAGGTTCGCTGAAGACTTCACCGATCTGCAGAACATTCCTGACTAATGGCCAGAAACTGAGCATGTCTCTTTATCATTCGTACAAAGCCAGTAACACCCTCCTCGAGTTGCAGCGGCAGAACGCCTCCCCCAGACGACACTCTGATATGCGATTGTTTCCACCCCTGGAATTCCAGCCTAGCACATGTGGACCGACAGTATGAACATAGAAATGGCCATTAACGAATTTGATTTTTTGATGGATCCAGGCAAAAGAAGTACACCACCTGTGTAACTTTGATGTCAGCCATGGCAGCTCATGCGTGACACCTGCCGTTTTGATTGAGGCCATTCAAGATGCGACGTTATTTGTCAGTCGCTCAGACTACAGTATGAATAACATCATTCCACTGCTTCAGGTCCTGGAACAGATGCTTGAAAAATCTAGTCTGGCAGGGGACCGGGAGCGATGGCGACTACAAACCTCGTTGCCACTAGTGAGTCACGGTGGAGACTGAAATGAGAAAGGAGGAGGAGGACATTGTGAGCAGAAGCATTGTCTGGTGACCTGAGTTGATGTTCTATACGCCAAGGTGACAAGAACAGGAGAGCAAGCAGTCTGTAGGAGGGTGGATGGAGATGAGGAAGACGGAGTCACGATGACCCCCAATCAACCTGTAGGCTGTATAAAGTGGAACATGGAGGCAGGGAGGCCCTCGAGTCACTTGTGCAGATGGCCCACAGCATGCTTATTGCCTGGTCTAGTGACAGATCCTATATATCACATCCGGCAGAGGGATGACGTTCGGCTCTCCACCGCAACTTGGACCCTCGCTACCGGTCCTAACTGGAGCCTTTTTTCCCGCGCTATTTAGAGGGAAACAAAACCAAAAACTATAGGAAATCCTCCGTAATCATTTGTGCTGCTGCCTATTGCGCATACGTCCCATTCCTCTGACACGAGGTCTGCCAGGGGGTTTCCTCAGCGTCTCACCGTACTACTCTACTGCCGCGGCTGCTGGGGGAAGGTGGGGGTAGGCCAGTACCAGCTCTCGATCAGTAGTAAACCAAGTCGTGGAGACACTGATGAGCAGCTTACTTCACCCGCCTAGTGTAGGAGGGCAGTCTGCTCAGCAGGCAGCATTGACCTGGAGCATTCCCTAAACCAACAGGTTGTGGTCTACTTGACAGCACTCTGCTGCCACTTCAGTTAGAAATTCCGCTGTGGACTACTGGGCAGCCAAAATCAGGATGTTGAGGCCGCAACTTGCCGATTTTGCAGAGAAGAAGCTGTCCTGCCCAGCCAGTAATTGTGCAAATCAAGAGGTGTTCCGTGCAGAGGGGGCCCATCGTTACCCCAAGGAGAACACGCTTGTCCACGGGAGAAAAGTGAATGACTGACCATTGTCAATATGAATCAGGCGTGTGATCGCCAAGGGATTTCCACACACCAATGGCCTAAGGCGTCAGTCTGGGTTAAAATACCTGCCTCAACATGCCATATTTCTGATCCGCCACCCACCTGATGCCACACAACTGCTGACAGTTTCTCCATCTGCCTACCAACATCCTTTAACCAGGTCTGGGTGAAGCCACCCTCCATCAACACTCGTCATTGTGGCCACACTATGACCTCATGCTGCTGCTGCCATGGTTCAGTTGCCGTGACATCCACACTGTGCATTGTAGACACTGTCTGACCTCAGCTAGCTGCTGATGGCTGTGCCATTTCCTCCACACTGATGTCATTGGTGCCACTGCCTGACCTCATCTGCCTTGCCCCCCGAGCGCTCGTGAGACCTCCGCTCTCCAGTCATTGTGCCACTCTGTGGCCTCCTCCTTTTTTGAGTCCACCGTCCAGAATGTCATTGTGCCACTGCTGATCTCCTGCTGGCTGCTGTCCGTGACGTCACAAAGAACAGTGTGAGTGTGCCACTCTGTGGCTTAATACTGTTTTGCCGCCTCCAGAATGTCATTGTGCCACAGCCTGATCTCATGCTGCTGGCTGTCGTGACCTCCACACAAAAATCATTGTGCCACTCTGTGGCCTAAAACTGTATTAGCCTGCCTCCAAATTCATTGTGCCACTGCCTGATCATACTGCTGCCTGTGCCGTACCTCCACACAGTGTGATTTGTGCCAACTCGCTGTGGCCTAATACTGATTAGAGGCCGCCTCCAGAAATAGTGCCTGTGCCACTCGCCTGAATTCATGCTGTCTTTGGCTGGTCGTGACCATCGCACAATCTGTATCAATGTCCACTTCTGTGGCCCTAATACTGTTTTGTTGTGCCGCCTCCAGAATGTCATTGTGCCACTGCCTGATCTCATGCTGCAGCTGTCTGTGACCGTCCACACTGTATCATTGTCCATCTCATGGCCTAATAACGATTTTAGTTTTTGTTTGGGGTGGTGAGTGCCTGTCCTCCCAGTAATGTCATTGTGCCACTGCCTGACCACATACTGCCTGCCGCCAGTGTGTAACCTCCACGAACTGTGTGTATTGTGCCACCGCAGTGGCCTCATACTGTTTTGGGTCCGGTCCCTTCCAAGAATGACATTGTGCCACTGCCTTGATCTCATGCCTGCTGCTGTCCCGGGACCTTCCACACTGAAATCCATTGTGCCTACTACAGTGACCTAATACTAGCGTTTTGGGCCCGCCTCCAGAATGTCATTGTGCCTCTGCCATGTACCTCATAAGCTGCTTGCCGCCGAGACCTCCACACTGTGTGATTTTGTGCCAGCTCAGTTTCCTATAATTACTTGTTTTGGTGCCGCCTCCAGAATGTCAATTGTGTGCCACTGCCTGTATCTCATACTGCTGCGCCGTGGACCTCCCACACTTGTTGTGAATTGTTATGCCCCACTGTTGCCTAATAAAGTTATAGAGACTGATGGGAAGATGAGAGTATGTCATGGTAGAGCCGGCCTCCAGAATTGTCATTTGTTCCACTGCCAGATCTTCAAACGTCTGCCAGCCGTTGTGACACTCCAGCACTTGTGTGATTGTGCCACTTGCTGTGGCCCTAATACTTTTTTGGTTTGGGTGGCCGCCTCTCCAGAATTTCATTGTAGCCACTGCCTGATCTCATTATGCTGCTGCTGTCGTCTGACCACCACACCTGTATCATAGTGCCACTCTTGGCTAATACTGATTTTGGCCCGCCTGCCAGAAAGTCATTAGTGCCACTGCCTGACCTCATATTACGCTGCCGCCGTTGAAACCTCCCGCTCGTCTAGTCATTGTGCCACTCTTGTGTCTTCCTCCGTGTTTTGCCACCTCCAGAATGTCATGTAGCCACGCCTGACCTCATTCTGCTGTTGGGCTGCCGCTGTCACCAGTTTCCACTACTCTTTCCACAATGTGCCAGCATAGCTCTCAGCTGTGTTTTTTTTTCCCTGCATTCGCTGAGCAAGACTTTAATCAGGCGTACTATCGCCGCCTTGATTTTTTTTGTGTTCTTATTGCCCTCAGTAAGTGCCCAGGAAATTATATAAGTGAAAGCTAGTTCTATAAAGCTCGGCGAGTCCATGACTGCGTGTCAAAACTTAAAACCCCACATGTAAGAAGACCAAACCAAGCTTCCCTCATCATATTATAAGCATGGCACAACGTTCTACAGCACCCTGCAGGCTCTGTGCACCTGGAAATAGCTGATTTTTTTAAACGTGCAATATCGTCCCAAGTAAGTCAGACCGAATTTATTATTTTTGATACGGAAAAATTCGGCGAAGTGACTGAATCGAATTTTTTGAGAAATTCGCGCCAACTCTAACCACTAGACTATTAGTGGTGCTTCGAACCTATCACAATTCCAGCTTGACTGTGTGGTTCTACCTGCATGTGTAAAACAATGGTTAGGTATATATTAAATAATCTTTAACATTACGTAAAATATTGCTTTTTTGTAAAGATATTACTGCCAAATGCTGAAGCGTGACATTTACCATTGCCAAAAATAATAGGTACGTCAAATAAAGCTTGTCAATGTAATGAACTAATTGTTAACTTCATGATTTACTTCATCCAAAGGCAAAAATTTTTTATATGGTGGACAAAATAGATTTATGTATGCCCAATAGAATAGAGCACCAGCAACATCAGTTTATAGACTAATTTCATTACTTCGAATCACAGAAAAATTTAAATAACAAATGATGGAATTTGTGAAAATTGGAATCACAGCGTCCAAAAACAAATTCTCAATTCTAGAAATATAATTTTAAAAATCATCAGTAAAATGTCCTACAAACAACCTTACCACTAATAACTCTAACTAATACCTATAACCTACCCCTAAATAAGATCAAGGAGATCGTCCGAAAAGTGGACTCCCAATCATACACGATGTGGCGACCATATAAAATATCCCCTCCCTCCTCAATATATATAGATAATTGTACACGAAATCAGTAAAGGGAATATAAACCCACCTAGGAAGGACAGAAAGCAAAATAAGGTCCAAATAGTACCATGTGAATAAGCATGCAACGATATCAAGGAAAAGCTAACAAAAAATATGGACTCCATAATCAGAAAACAGCACTTATTCTCACCACTTTTCCTAGTCTAGATGGTATTAGTGATGATAAAGTGCAGAACACCCATATCATACGATTGCCATGAAGTCATAATAACCACTGTGTATAACATTTACCGACCTAACCCACACAACTTCAATAAAAGATTATGTATTGAAAAACATGATACAGGATATGGATACCAACCTTATTATATTCCTGATTTCCCTCTTAAACACCGACGCGTTTTTCCCCCTCCACAATAGCACGAAGGGTTTTCATAGGGTGAACTAAATGATAGAAGTCCTGCTTCGGTTAAATAGATGATACCCCAGAAATGCTGCAGGCATCAGTTATCCAATCTAATACCGAGCAGGACAACGTCTCATTTGTACCCCTGAGTGAACCCTCGTGCTATAGTGGAGGGGGAAACTCTTCGTGGTTTAGGAAGAGGAAAGTCATGGAATTAAGGATGTACCAAATCCTGAATAGTAGTTTTCCGTAAATCATACCTATATGGTTGTCATGGTGTAAATTTATCCACCATTGGATATTTGACTTCAAGGAATCGTCTTTATAAGGAAGTTCAGCACTTTACCTACACTAATACCATCTAGTAGGGAAGTGGTAGGATAAATTGCTGTTTTCATGATAGAGGGTACCATATTTTTTACTTTTTCCATGATATCGTCTGCATGTTATTCACCTGTTACTGATTGACCTGAGTATATTATGCTATCAGTCCTCTACCTAGGAAGATACATCGTATTATCCCTTTCCTTAATTTCGATAACATTAATCTATAATATATAGAGGATGGATAGTTACAAGGGTCAGCCCATACGGTGTATCGGGACGAGCCTTTTTCGAGGGTACGAACATCCTATCATATATAGGAAGTTAAGGTATTGAGTATACATGATTATAAAGCTGTAAAGAGTAGTAAGTAGGAACATTTTAAATGATTTATTAAAAGTTATATTTTTAGAATTAGGAATTTGTTTCTTTTTAAATTTCATCTAACTTTTCCAAGGATATGTTCTAATAAGATGTCATAACATGACATTAACATCGGATTTGTTGCAACAACGCATCTAAAAAGTCTGGGGCTGACAAACATGCATTAGCGATTGGTCTGGAGCTTGTATATAGCTGCTAACGTGAATATATATATATATATACACACACACACACATAATGATATCTATACCTTTACCTTGCTACTTTAAGATGCATTGGCTGTATTTGGAACTCCGATTAAAATAAATTGGGTGAACTGTGCAAACACAGCCCTTTCTTTGTTTTCTTAGGCCCAATAGTAGTGAACCATGAGCTTGCCTCAGATCCAGATCTTACATGATTGGAGAACCCATGCAAAAATGCACTAGTCCTCCACAATGTGAATAGATCCTCCAAAGGTTTTAGAATCACAAGAAAAAAACTACAGAAGCTGACAGTAAACCAACAAGCCAACATCAATAAGCATCAACATTAAAGTCAGTTTTTGGAGCAAAGCTCATGGTATAAAATAAGTACATGAAGGGATAAAAGCATTTAAGCCATGAATGATTTTTTAGGTATTCATAGACTATTCGTGTGATAATCAAGGTCAAAATGCCCTGTAGCGATCTATATGAGGCACAGAAACACCTTATTATTGGCACCTTAGGAAGTTTGCACCACAGAGTTTCATTTTTAATTTTTTTAATTTTTATTTAATAATCATCAGAATTATATTATGTGAGGCTAAGGGTATGTTCACAGACGGTCGTAAATTTAGAGGCATAATTCATCATCATAAGTTTGTGTTAGCTTCAAAATCCTGAATTATGCCCCACAAATATGGTAATTCTTAGTGAGAGCTTACATGATTGGAGAACCCATGCAAAAATGCACTAGTCCTGCACAATGTGAATAGATCCTCCAAAGGTTTTAGAATCACAAGAAAAAACTACAGTACTACAGTAAACTACAAGCCAACATCAATAAGCATCAACATTAATGTCAGTTTGGAGCAAAGCTCATGGTAAAATAAAGTACATGAAGGATAAATGCTTTAAGCCAGATGATTGTTTAGGTAGTCATTGTCTATTCGTGATATCAAGGTCAAAATGCCTGTAGCGTTCTATAGAGCGACTGAACACCTTAGATGGCACCTTAGGTAGTGCTCACAGATTTAATTTTTAATTTTTTAATTTTATTTAAGAAGCAGCAGAATTTATTATGTGGAGGTCTAAGGGTATGTTCACACGGCGTATTTGTGGGGCATAATTCAGCACATAATTGTGCTTCAATATGCCTAAATTACGCCCCACAAATGTGGTAATTCTTAGTGAGAGCTATGATTACTCGACATTTTCCATGGCAAACAATACTATCAGGGAAAAGAATTGAGATGTTGCTTCTTTCCGACAGTTAAGTTCCGGGGAAATGGGAGTCAATCAGAGCTGACTGTCACTGCTTTAGAAGTACACGCTGGCACGTCGTTTTGGGGTGCATGCAGTATGCGCTGCAATATGTCATGTGATCATACCCTGACTGAACATGAGCAGAGCACCATTGAATAGCTTGCTGTTTAGCATGTTTCTGTTAGAGATTACCTATGAATGAAAATATATGGGCTCTGCAGAATTGATTTTGCTGTTCTATAATTCAGGAAATGGGTGCTGGTCTGAACTCTATGGGCAGTACCACTATAATTTCTATCATTTAATGTAAGAGCAAAAGATTATTTTATCCTTAAGAATTCATTTAATAAACTGTCAACATCATGAAAAATTACAAACTGTCTAAGACAGACAGTGAACAAGAAGACTGGTCCTAAAGGGGTGTTCTGGAATGCAGACAAAAACTTGAAAGAAGGCTGCATGGTCACTACACACAGAGCTACAGTACAACAGTATTCCTACAACTTAAACATGTATGATTATCTTTTTTACCACACTGTTGCTTCCCATTTGCTCCTCTTCAGAGCAACAAGATTGACTTTGGTTACAGCAAATGTGGGTAAGGGCTTGTCCCCACTGCACCGCTTTGCGGCCGTTTTTTTAAGAAGGGTTGCGGTTTTTCAAAACGTCTGAAAAGCCCACCGCAAAAGAACACACCGGGCCGCGATGGAAAACCCGTGCAGAAGTCAAACCGCCGGCCGCCCGAAAAACATTGCGCATGTTCATTCTTCTGTCTGGTTTTCGGACGGTTTATGAACATCGCAATGTGAAGGGGAAGGGCTAACCGGAGAAAAGCCATCCCCCGGCGACCGTGAGGACAGCACTAAAACGACCGGTGTTTGGCCTCTGCCGTGGGGATGAGCCCTAACAGCCATATACCCCTTTAAATGTATTAACAATGTTAAAATTGCCACACCAGTTAAAATTTAAGATTGTTCCCAGGGTGCCTCAAGGTGCTCCACAAATCTTTCAGTGCTCTTGTGAGGCACTATTAAAAAGTACAAAGTCTATTTACGCTGTGTCTAATGGTAATGACTAGTGTTGAGCGATTATTATCGACAAAGTTGAAATCGGCACAGTTTTTATGGTGATCGGATTTTTTAGATCATGCGATAATTTAGGTTAAAATCTGTGCATTATCTATTAAGATTGCGCCTTTTCGG
>JAODAL010061521.1:0-20272 GCA_025379985.1 Phyllomedusa bahiana | reverse complement strand
AAAAGTTTGGCATGCAATACTTTGTGGATCCCCTTTAGCTGCAATACAGTGACAGCTGCAGTCTGTTGGGGGATGTCTCTACGAGCTTTGTACATCTAGAGGCTGGAATTTTTGTGAACAGCAATTGTCAAGCCCTGCCACAGATTCCCAATTGGATTTAGGTCTGGACTGTGACTGGGCCATTGTAACAAGTGAATATGCTTTGATGTAAACCCTTCCATTGTAGCGTGGCTTTATGTTTAGGTCGTTGTCCTGTTGGAAGGTGAATCTATGCCCCAGTTTCAAGACTTTTGCAGACTCTATGGCTATGTCTACACAGCACAGGTTTGCTGTCCGATTTTTCGGCGGTTTTAGTATTTAGAAACCGCTGAGAATCTGACAGAAAACAGTTGACGTAGTCTTCAATACAAAAAATTACCTGTAGTCTACACAGGTCATTTTTTACCGGTTGTTTTTGGGTGCTGATGGTTTTAGGAACATGTTGTAAAATCTGCTAGAAGAATATTTACTATTAAAGTCTATGTAAACTGCTGGATGGATTTTGATGCGGTTCTGCTGAAAAACTGCCCACATTTTTAAACAAGGCATGTAGGTCCTACCTATTTAAAAACCAGTGAAAACTTCCCCAAAAAACCACACCAAAAACCTCATCAAAAAACTAAAAACCACCCCAAAAACTGGTCGGACACCCAGCTGAATTGGACAATAAACTGACAAAATACTCAGGTTGAAAGTGGTTTTTAGGATTTGGTTTCCAACAAGTTTTTTGTCCTATGCAGTGTAGACTTAGCCTAAGATGGAGGTATTGTTTTGTAAAAATTTTACCCACCCTAGGCCCATTTAGGTATAACTTTATTCAACTGGAGAACCCCTTTCAGCTCATGTGTAGTGTACGTTTTTACTTTATGTACTTATACCCCTTTCTGTACAGCTCCCTGAAATGAATGGCGCATTACAAAAAAAAAAAATAGTAATTGTAATAATGTAAGTACAATTATTCCTTTGCAGGGACCCAAAAATATCACCAACATTGTAATTGTCCATCTCCAGGCATGATTCACAGCTTGTTCCTCATCAACCCTTCGGGGGACATATTCTTGGAGAAGCACTGGAAGAGCGTTGTGAGCCAGTCTGTCTGTGATTATTTCTTTGAAGCTCAAGAAAGGGCGTCTGAAGCGGAAAATGTGCCCCCGATCATCCCGACACCTCACCACTACTTACTCAGTGTTTACCGGCATGCTATTTTTTTCGTGGCTGTCATCCAAACTGAAGTGCCACCACTTTTTGCAATTGAGTTCCTGCACCGTGTAGTAGACACATTCCAGGTAGGATTTTCTTTGAAATGACTATTTACTCATTTGTTATTTCCATTAGTCTAAAATTGCTACATAGGAGTTTACTTTCTGCTTAACCTGGATTACCCTGAATGAATGCACCGACATGTTCTCCAGCACTGTAAATGGTGACTCATAAGGCGCTTGTTGCTGATTGGGGTTATCAGGCTTCAACAAGGTCTATGGAGGCCCCAGGGCAAAACATTGAGTTGAGGGGGAGGCCTTTCCATTTTGTAAGGAGACGAGGAAGGAAGACTAGTTTAGGCTGAAGGTGACATAAAAAATATACATCTACAACATATTAAATATTCCAAATGGTGACATTATCACAACAATAATTTTTTCAAAAACTATCATTAATTTAAAAAATACAGTGCCATGCAGTGTCCAATAATATCGTCATACAGTGTCCAGATACTGCTGCCACAATGCCCAAATAAGAGGGATGTATAATACCTAAATAATCACATTATACAGTGCCCAAATCATACCACTTTACAATTCTCAGATATGGCTTTGTTCTTTCTACCATCAGAGGCTCTTTTGCCAGTCGCAGGAGATGGAAACTATGAGGGAACCTGATGGGCTCTAATATAATTTTGAGGGATTGATGGACAAGTATATAAAAATATAAATAAAGGGCTTTTCCAAGACTTTTAAAAACCTCTCTACCACCTCCCACTGCTAAAATAGAAAATTAACCTAGGGCTTTTGGGGTGAGCCACGGGTTCTTTGCGCGACGAGGCTTCTCAGACTGGCTAGACTCGTTTTAATTATTTAATTATTATTTAACGTTTCTTATTATCTAGTTGTCTTAGTAAGTTAACCATGCAGTGTTTATTACTCACTGCAATTTTACAATGTTGGTTGGCAAGTTATCTGCTATGCTATCTATACTTATATTGTCACTATCCCTTTATTTTGGACAATCGGTGTTTTTGGCACAACAATAGGACAACAACATGCACCGACACTGAAATACTTTCTTTGTATGGAATGCCATTTTCGTAATTTAGCCGTGTTTTTGTCACGCTAATTTCATGCTACTGTATTTTGTCTTTTATATAATTTTCAAAAACTCAATAAAACATGTTTAAAAAAAAAATAAAAATTAACCTGTCACCTCCGTCCCATCACTGCCAGAGCTCCAGTGCCCCGTCCCCACTCCCATCCTAGCACTAGCACTAAAAAACCGTCAAAAGGAACGTAGAAATTATTTGAAAAGCATTTCAGCTAGTGTAAATTTTTGATCAAAACTGTAATATGGCCATCTGCCATTGGCAAGGCAACCTCAATACAGATGGGAACCTACTTTATTGTTACCTGTCTTGCTGCCTATTCAGACCTCCACATTTTACGGAGAGAAGATTCCAGCTACAAGCTACTCTGCATTGATTCAAAAACTAGTGCAAAAGCCAAAGCGGGGGCAGCCACTCCCCCATACAAACGGTTGAGAAAAACAATGTTTGGTCTGCACATCCAAAAAGTTTTTTTGAAAAAATGAGCATAGGTGCACACTGGTATGGCAGTAATATACAAGCACAATCCAATATCAGCAGCAAACTACTAGCACTAAAAAACAGTCAAAAGGAACGTTGTTATTGGAAAACAATAGTATAGGTTCCCATCTGTATTGAGGTCGCCTTGTTAAGGGCAGGTGGGCTTATTACAGTTTTGATCAAAAATCTACACTAAGAATCTCAAATTTTCATGTTAATGCTTTCCCAATAATTTCTACGTTCCTTTTGACCGGTTTTTAGTGCTATCAGAGCGCTGCTGATATTGTCTTGTTTGTATTTTACTGCCACACCAGCGTGCTCTTACACTCCATTTTTTTTTACTTTTTGGATGTGCAGACCAAACATTGTTTTTCTAAACTGTTTGTATGGGGGAGTGGCTGCCCATCTGCACAGGTTTTTAAATTTATACAGAGTAGCTTGTAGCTGGAATCTTCTCTCCCTGAAATGTGGCGGTCTGAACAGACACCAAGAGAGGTAGGTTCCCATCTTTTTTGAGGTCGCCTTGTCGACAGCAGATGGGCTTATTAGGCCATGTTCACACGGCTTAAAACTGGACGTATTTCAGTCCGTAATTATGCGCCGGAGTGCGCAAATTACGGGCTGAAAACGTCCCAGTCATTACGGTAATCCACAGTTCTCATAGAGAACTATGGATTACGTCTCCCCTGCCTGCTCGGCGAATCCGCCGGGCGGGGAGATAATTGACATGTGAATTACTAGCGGCGTATACGCGCCGCTGGTAATACAAGTCTATGGGCCGGCCCCCTGCTCCCGCCCCCGGCCACACGGCGTAATTGCGGGGCGTAATTACGCCCTGCAAATACACCGTGTGAACCTAGCCTTACAGTTTTGAACAAATATGTACACTAGGAACCTCAAATTTTCAAGTATCTAAAGTAGCAGAAATGCTTTTCCAAAAATTCTTATGTTCCTTTTGATATTCCTTCTAATATTGGATTGTGTTTGCATTTTACTGCCACACCAGTGTGCACCTATGTTTATATATTTTTTTACTTTTTGGATGTGCAGATCAGACATTGGTTTTTCTAGACCATGGATCAGCATGTGACCACACAGGTCAGTGATTGGTTGTAGCATCATGTGATCCATGAATGTGACATCATTAGTGAGGGACCGGGAGGTGGAACAGTGGTGAAAGGAGTGGTAAATATAGGTTAATTTTCTTTTTCTTTTTTTTTTTTTTTTTAGCTCAGTGAGAGGTGATGGGGAGATTTTTAAAAGTCTTGGAAAATTCCTTTTAGTTACTGCTACCCACAAAAACCCTTCATACTCACTTTCTTCCTCACTTCCGTTCCAGCGCTGGTCTTCAATTTACTTTCTGGCTCCGGCTGAACAAGGTGCCATTGCTGATTGGCTGCAGTGCTCACATGTCGCTGCCTTACAGAAGTGAATAGCTCCAAGCAGCGATATAAGACAGTGACATGTGAGCACTGCAGCCAACCAGTAGTGACACCCCGTTTAGCTGGAGCCTTAAAATAAACTGAAGATCAGGGAGAGACACCCTGGAACCTGCACTGAAATAGAGAAGGAAGGCGAGTATGAGTTTATAATTGGCAGTGGTACCTTAATTTCTAGTTTTTTTAACTCCTTAACAACCCCCCACAGTCTTTTGACGGTGGGCACTTCAGGTTGTTCGTCTACAGCAACGTCTTTTGACGTCACTGCAGACATTGGAGTGTGCGGCGCCCGGCGCCGCAATTGCGCTGGGAACGGGGCTGTACTACTCAGCCCCGATCCCAGAGCCTCTCCTGCAGGCATCGGGTAGCGGAGGAAACCTCCTCATCCCGGTGCTTTAACCCTTTGATTGCGGCGGTGCGTTACCGCAGAGCAATCAAAGGGTTCCCCTGCTCTGTCGGGTGATTGGTTCGCCCGGTCACCCGACAGAGCTCAGGGAACAGCTGCACAGTCAGCTCTTCGGACCTAGCGTGGCCCCAGAGCTGTCTGTGTATGAAGCCAGTGATTAGGACGCACTGTGTGCTGTCCTAATCACTGCCTGTTTCAGACTGAAACAGATTAGAATGTATTAGCATATATGAATATGCTAATACATTACTAAGCGTAAAAAAAAAATAAAAATTAAAAAATGTTAAACAGTTCTCCCTTCATGGGAGTAAAAAAAAAAGTACAAAAAAAATTGTAAAAATAAATAAATAATTGTACATAAATTACACGCACAAAAAAAACCTACACATATTTGGTATCCACACGACCGTAATAACCTGTGGAATTAATCTAACAAGTTAAGTGTGAAATGTGAATGGTGTAAAAAAAAAAAAAAAAAAAAAAAAAAAAAATTAAATAAAAAAATAATGCAATTATTTACAAGTGTATTTAAACTATTCCCCCATAAAGTACAACTTGTCTCGAATAAAACAAGGCCTCATACAGCTGCGCCATTGAAAAAATAAAAAAGTTACAACTGTTGAAACGCAAGGAGGCAAAAACTAAAAAAATGTTCTGGTCATTAACTACTTTTCAGGCGTTCGGCTTAAGGGGTTAAAATAGCCGCCAACCGTTATAACAAATTGTGCACTGTTTGTCCTACAATGCAAAGCTTTGTAGCTTCTGTTCTAAACAGAAGCCCTCTCCGTAGTGGGATCACTACCTTATAATGTGTGTATTTTATTCATTAGTATAGCAGTGCCATGTACCATGGCGCTGTACAAATTGTCATCATTTGCACCCTGCCTCCATGGGGACTCACAATCTAATTCCATACTAATTCATATGTATGTTTGAGTTTCTGAGGAAACCGACATAAACCTGAGGAGAACATTTAAACTCCTTGTCCTTGGTCAGATTCATACCCAGGATTCCAGCGCTACATGGTGACAGTGCTAACCACTGAGCCATCATGCTCTCCTGTGTTTTCAGCTCAAATATCAAGGACTGGTAGCTGTTGTGGGGGGTGGTGGAGGCTCATAGCTGGTAGAGATTATTGCCCCATTTGGCCTCTCTATAATAGAGCCTTGACTCTCTCTACCCAGCAAACACATGTTAAGGTCAATCTTATTAAGTAACCAAAGCAATTTATGGAATGTGGTGGGAATCTACCCTATCTGCAAAAAACTCATTCCAGGATTAGAAGAATATACTTAAGCTAGAATGCACACATTCAATTTAGCCAGCCATTAACTCCTCAAATCCTTCTGCTTTGGTGTGAGGGGGGATAAGTGGCTCTCTAGGAACCTGCTATTTATCCTGGGGAACAACTGTAGAATCAGCCAAAAAATTCTATGCACACTCCTTAAAGAGAACCTGTCACATAGTTTTTGGCCCCCTGGCTAAAGACAGTACAAGCTAGTGTCAGACCTGCTGTTTCCAGCGCTGTGTCCCTTATTCTGTAAGATGCTGCAGTTTCAGAGCATTTAATGCTCAAATCTGCAGTTTTCAGCAAGAAGAGTCATTCGAAGAGTCCTTCAGAGTGTGTTTTTTTTCCAACCCCGCCTATCTGAGGCTAGCCCCGCCCACCTCAACTGATAAACCTATTACTTTGAATAGGTAGAAACATGTTAATAACTCAGTGGGCGGAGCTAGCTTTTGGTGGGAGGGGTTAACACCTACTCATGAATAAGATTTGAGGGGTAAATGCTCTACAACTACAGCCTCTTACAGAATAAGGGACACAGCGCTGGAAACAGCAGGTCTGACACTAGCTTGTGCTGCCCTCAGCAAGGGGGGCACAACCTATGTGACAGGTTCACTTTTTATTTATTTTTTTACTAATTAAAACAAGAAACTGATACATATTATATCTTCCTTTTATTGTCTGACTGTAGATTTTTTAAATCCTGTTTTCTGTATAAGATTATGGAGGCCATCTTGCCTGAGCTGTATTTAGAGAGATTCTTTGCAGCAGCTTCATGGACATAGGAGCCCGGGAACAGGAGCAGACCCATTGACTTCTTTATACAATATTTTATTGGGTATAAAAAGGCCATGCTTACCAACAATCTCTGGTAACTTTGACATAATTTATGCATAATAATCATCAAATATCACTGAGTTGGAACAACATACAGAGCAGTATAGAGATAAAGCAGCTGTTAAAGATTGTGATATCTTAAACTGTGAACAGGGACACGGGACCCATTGACTTCTATAGGAGAGTTTTTTAGTCCTGCTCTGTGACCTGAGAAGAAGTCAGTGTGCAGGAAGGAATAGAGGGCGAGCTGTGGCTGTAATATACCAAAAGTAGGCGCATTATACACTGGGCACAAGACATTGTAATGCGCAATTGTGCAATGCGCCTTTTTCGCCGCAATGCGCCTTTGTAGGGACATTAAGTTTACTATGCACGGTATACCAGACGCCAGATTTTAGAAAGTATTGTAATTTCAGGTGCACGTTACACTGATTCAATGCGCCTAAAATCTGCCGCGGCAACGCCAATTTTCGGACATGTCGCCCTATGTTATCTATACACATTGGTGTCGCCTTTCAGTGCAATCCTGCCTGCGCTGATAATGAGGAGACTGCTAAAAATCTTTCTCTACAGAACAGGAAGTGTCGGATTATTATTGGGCCTTGTGGCCGAAGTGAAAACTGCAGGATTTAAAACAAAATATTGATATGGAAAAATAAAAAAAACTCAACCAAAAATACTTTAAAAACTTGAGTTAAACTGTACATCATTTTCTAATGACATGTTATCTTTAAAGGGGTTGTCTCACTACAGAAATTGGTGGTATATTGCTAAGATATGCCATCAATGTCTGATAGGTGAGGGTCCCACCTCTTCTAAATGAGCCCTGAAACCTCTCCACTATGAATGGGGAGCAGGTCGTGATTCTCCCATAGACTTGAATAGGAGTTCCAAATTTAGCCAAGAGACGATGCTCGGCTGTAATTGGAACTCCCATTCATGTCTATGGGAGAGTCCTGACCTACTCTGCGTTCAGAACGGAGAGGTTTTGGGGCTAGGTGCAGAGGTGGAACCTGGTCCTATCAGACATTGATGGAATATCCTAGCGACATACCATCAATGTCTGTAGTGAGACAACCCCTTTAATTTCCATGTAACTCCTTACTTTTCATCCTGTAGGATTACTTTGGCTCATGCTCAGAAGCCGTCATTAAAGAGAATGTTGTGGTGGTCTATGAGGTTCTTGAGGAGATGCTGGACAATGGATTCCCACTTGCCACCGAGTCCAACATCCTAAAGGAGCTGATCAAACCTCCAACCATCCTACGCAGTGTGGTGAACACCATTACAGGTAGCACTCTCACCTCATTCTTCTATGTACACATAGGGTGTGTTGAGAGATTTCCCAAAAGTGGTCAATCCCTTTATCAAGAAGCCATTGTGGCATATTGTAGACTGAATATTAAAGGCTACTGGTTTAATCTGCCTTTGTTTTCAGGCAGCTCAAATGTGGGTGACCAACTCCCCACAGGACAACTCTCAGTAGTTCCATGGAGGAGAACAGGGGTGAAATATACCAATAACGAAGCCTACTTTGACGTCATAGAAGAGATAGACGCCATCATTGATAAATCAGGTACATTGGTGATGTCTTTATATGTAATACAGTCATCAAAGTTCTTCAATCTGAAGACAAATATATTTAAGTTAACAATATAGAAATAATATTAAGGAGGTTAAGTAAAGGGTCCAACAGTGCCGCAGCCATCTGCAGACGAAAACGATGCCAATGGCCAGTTTGCACGTGAGATCACTGTTTTTCCAACAAACTTGTGTGGCCATGATTATTATGTTCACTTTATGGACCTTCCCCCCCCCCCCCACGCACCCTCCACCACCTGTGGGATGCAGTCGGCTCCAGATACCTGTGACAACCTACCAGGACCTTACTGAATCACTCTCATCCCGTCCAGCTGCTGTGCGTGCTACACACGGTGGTTGCTTGAGATTATTATTTATTGTAAAGCGCCATTGATTCCACGGCGCTGTACATTCAAACGGGGGGTTACATACATAACAAATGTCAAACAAGTACAAAAATAACAGTGAATGACTTACAACTGGCACAGAGGGAGAGATGACCCTGCCTGTGAGAGCTTACAATCTACAGTGGAGGAGGAAAGAGACAGAAGGTGAGGGGCAGTCTTGTTTGTTGTGTATCACAGTGGCAGCAGGGTTATTGTAGGTTACAGGCAATCCTGAAGAGATGAGTTTTCAGGTTTCTTATGAACCTGGTGAAGGTGGAGGAGAGTCTGATGTGTTGGGGCAGTGAGTTCCAGAGTGTGGGTGAAGCACGAGAGAAGTCATGGAGACGGTTATGTGAGGAGCTGATAAGGGGAGAGCAGAGGAGAAGGTCCTGTGAGGAGCAGAGATTGCATGAGGGTAGGTATCTAGAGATTAAGGCAGAGATGTATGGAGGGGAGAGGTTATGGAGAGCCTTGTAGGTCATGGTTAGTAACTTGAGATATTAGTTGCTGGTCATAATAATGTGATAGCTGTGTAGTAAGCTTCCTATAGTGGCACCTGTAGGCTATCAGGGGGTTATTATTTAATTATATTTGTAGGCAGAGTGTTAACCACTCTGTAATAGAAATACTGAGCCTTAACCACTATACAGCTTATAGTAATCAATACAGAACGTGAGACCTAAAAATGACATCAAAGCAAAGGTGGCGCTTCACTTAAAAGATAAAATCCAGTCAAAATTATTTTTGAGCATGTCATAGATATTTCTAAGACGATTACACTGAGGAAGTCTGTCATCTCGTGCCATCATTGATTTCCAGAACAAAAAGCAAATATAAAGAGCTTGATCCCCTTTGACATGGCTCAGATTTCTGCCACAACAGTCTAAGCACACTGTCATTGACATGAATGGACCTTTGTATGGAGCAGTAATCTCTGAGCAGTACCAAAGGGATTTAAATGCTATATAGATCCATTTCATTCTGGAAATCAGTGGTGATATGAGATCTCAATCTTAACCACTGTTATCCTCTCATTGGGCTTAGATTTCCTTCGTAAATCACTAGGACTTACGTATAGATCTTGCTAAGCATACACGTCTTGTCCCTTTTTGATTCTGTGTTTTCCTTCTTCTTTACAGGATGTACAGTGACAGCTGAGATTCAGGGTGTGATAGATGCTTGTGTGAAGCTTAGTGGGATGCCTGATTTAACATTGTCTTTTATGGTAAGTTCGACCTGTTAGTTCTTCTTTAAGAAGCCCTCCTACTGTGCACTCATTAGCTGTATTTATTCCGCCTGTTTGAACTGGTTACCAATATAAAAGCCACCTATCCACACACTCAATCAATCACACTCCACCCTCTCCACCATGGCCAAGACCAAAGAGGTGTCTAAGGACACTGGGGACAAAACTGTAGACCTGCACAAGACTAGGATGGGCTACAGGACAATAGGCAAGCAGCTTGGTGAGAAGGCAACAACTAGAGGCGCAATTATTAGAGCAGCGGTCACCAACCTTTTTTCCACCAGGGACCGGTTTTATACAAGACAATTCTTCCACGGCCAAGTGGGGGCGAGGTTATCGGGGTGGGTTTTTTTTTTTTAGGGCGGGGTTTTGGTGGGGGCTGGATGTTTAGAATCAAACACAAAAGACCACCCCCCCCCCCCCTCCTCCCCAGTAAACTGTATACTGTATTATTTAGGAGTATAGTATGGGGTAACCAGTATTTTATAACTGCAGACTGTCAGCATTGTGGGTCAGTATTATAATAAGGTGATGTTCACACGGCTTAATTGCGGGGTGTAATTATGCCGTGTGGACGGGGGCGGGGCGCCGCTAGTAAATGACATGTCACTTCTCTTCCCGCTCGGCGGCTTCTTCGAAAGGGGAGAGGAGACGTAATCCATAGTTCTCTATGAGATATGTGGATTACCGTAATGACTAGGCCGTATTTCAGCCCGTAATTCACGCAATACGCCGCAATTTACGGGCTGAAATACGTGCCCAAATAAGCCGTGTGAACATAGCCTAATAATGCTGATCCACAGAGCTGACAATCTGTCTGCATTATACGTGTACATAATATACATATCTAATTAGCTATGTCATATATTATTATTATTATTTATTTTAAAGCGCCATTGATTCCAGGGCGCTGTACATTCGAGGGAGTTACATACATTACATAAGTCAAACGCGTACAATGATAAGTGATTAATGACAATTGGCACGACAGAGGGAGAGAGGACCCTACCCGCGAGGGCTTACAATCTACAAGGAGGGGGACAGAGACAGGAGGTGAGGGGCAGACATGTTTGTGGAGGAAGTAGTGACAGCAAGGTTAGTGTAGGTTATAGGCAAGCCTAATGAAATGGGTTTTCAGGTTGCTTTTGAAGCTGGTGAAAGTGGGGGGAGAGTCTGATGTGTTGGGGCAGTGAGTTCCAGAGTGTGGGTGAAGCACGGGAGAAGTCTTGGAGACGGTTGTGTGAGGAGCTGATGAGGGGAGAGCAGAGAAGAAGGTCCTGAGAGGAGCGGAGAGTGCGTGAGGGGAGATATTTGGAAAGTAGGGCAGAGATGTATGGAGGGGAGAGGTCGTGGAGAGCCTTGTAGGTCATGGATAGAAGCTTGAAATGAATTCGCTGGGCAATAGGAAGCCAGTGAAGGGATTGGCAGAGAGGAGAGGCAGAGGAGTAGCGATGAGAGAGGTGGATAAGACGGGCAGCAGAGTTAAGGATGGATTGGAGGGGAGCGAGGGTGCTAGCTGGAAGGCCACAGAGAAGGATGTTGCAGTAGTCTAGGCGGGAGATGACAAGGGCATGGACCAGTATTTTTGTAGTGTCCTAGTTGAGGAATGAGCGGATGCGAGAGATGTTTTTCAGGTGGAGGCGGCAGGCAGAGGTGAGGGTTTGGATGTGTGGTTTGAAAGATAGAGCGGAGTCTAGAATTACCCCAAGGCAGCGGACTTGTGGGACCGGTGAAAGTGTAGAGCCGTTGACTGAGATAGAGAGATGTGTGGTGTGTGTGCGTGCGTGCGTCCCCTGTGGTCATTAGGTATATATGCCCCCTGCAATAGTGATAAATATATGCCCAATCCAGTAATAATAGATAAATATATACCCATCCAGTAATAATAAATATATGCCCCCTTCAGTAATAATAAATATATGCCCCCTTCAGTAATAATGGATAAATACATGTCCTCTCCAGTAATAGATAAGTATATGCCCCCTGCAGTAATGATAAATACATGCCCCCTCCCGTAATTAGATAAATATATGCCCCCTCCAGTAATAATAGATATGCCCCCTCCAGTAATAATAGATACATGCCCCCTCCAGTAATAATAGATACATGTCCCCTCCAGTAATAATAGATACATGCCCCCTCCAGTAATAATAGATACATGCCCCCTCCAGTAATAATAGATAATGCCCCTCCAGTAATAATAGATAAATACATGCCCCCTCCAGTAATAATAGATAAATACATGCCCCCTCCAGTAATGATAGATAAATACATGTCCCCTCCAGTACTAATACATGCCCCCTCCAGTAATAATAGATAAATACATGCCCCTCCAGTAATATATACATGGCCCTCCAGTAATATATACATGCCCCCTCCAGTAATGATAGATAAATACATGCCCCCTCCAGTAATGATAGATTAATACATGCCCCCTCCAGTAATATATACATGCCCCCTCCAGTAATGATAGATAAATACATGCCCTCTTGTAGTTACGGCCAGGTTATTTTAAAAAAAAAAAGTTACTCACCTTTCCTGGATCCCCTGCAGAGACGCTGCCTCCGGCGTCATTCAGGACCGAGTGACGCAGGGGTGTCTGCATCACATCCCCTGTGTCGCTGATGCCTTTTTAGAGAAGATCTCCACTATAGGACTCCCACTGAACGTATATACTCATATCTAAATAACAGAAGATAGATAAAGATGACCCTTAGTCAATGCACCATCATACAATGGTAATTTATACAAGACTTGTGGCAGCAGTTTTGAGATGCCCTTTGACGCCCTGTTCTCTATATAAATGAACTGTAATACACCAAAACTAGGCGCATTATACGCCCGGCACAACACATTTGAATGCGCCTAAAGTAGGCACATCAAATATGCTACCAATAATATGCTATGCGCCTCAGTTATACTATGCAAGGAAGACCAGATGCCAGATTTTTGACAGGTTCATTCTTTCAGGCGTACTATACACTCATTTAATGTGCCTTAAAACTGGCGTGGCGGCGACTCTTTTCTGACATGTCATCCTAAAGTGAGCAACCAGGGACCAAATCTAGTCCTTAGATAGTTACCCAATGACCCCTGTCTCCCGTCTTCTTTATGTATACTATACAAGCCTCAAGCTTTGACCTTTTTATTAAAGGCATAATGAGTACCTCTATAATATAATTACTGAATTTTTATAGGATTCTCCAAACATTTCTCGCCCATTTATTCAGTGTCCCTGATTTGCAAGAAAGAGGTGGCCAGACATTTGGAAACAGCTGGTCTTTACCATAGACAGTTGTAGATATCAGCTGCCCATATGTGGGCTCCTCTCAGAGGCCAGGAAGATTGAATGTGATACACAAGCTCTGGATGGCGGTGACTGCCACATATGTGGATTAAAATGATGATATAGGAGACGTTTTGCTCTCTGTCAGTGCTAGTGTGAAAAAAGCTAGCCCGACAAATACCACGATGGAGCCATGGCAGGTCCATAGACAAGAGTAGAGACTACGTTTGCTCCATTTCCCAGCAATATATGCGATCTGTGTTGGGTACAAAAGCCTGGGAGACCACAGACTTGTATCCTGCAAATGTTGTGAATACGAACAAAAAAATAAAGCAAACAAGACCATGTTTGCTCTGATCTGTAGGGGCCCATTGCGATACCTGTCAGGGTACCATTTCTCGAAGTATCCTGATTGATACCATCAACAGGGAAGGGAGCAAAACATTGTGCAAAATCACCCATACTTTACAACAGTTACAACATATCTGTAACCTGATTTTATGTTTTGGCAGAATCCCCGTCTCTTGGATGACGTGAGCTTCCACCCTTGTGTGCGTTTTAAGCGCTGGGAATCGGAAAGGATTTTGTCCTTCATTCCTCCAGATGGGAACTTCCGACTGCTGTCCTACCATGTCAGCGCCCAGAAGTAAGATGGGAGATAGGAAATAAAAGTGTTAAAAAATATGAGCTGTTGTTGTAGTATGAATCTACTTGGCAGACATTACGACTGCAAAATGGGAAGTTCGAAAATGGCCATCCAAGCCTGTCCAAAATTTAAAAAAAAACATGATTGCTTTCTTTCAGAAACAGTGCCACACCTGTATACAGGTGATGTGTGGTATTTCATCTCATCCCCATTTTACCTTTTAAGAAGGGTTCCCATCTCACACACTGATGGCATACTGATAGGATATGCCATTAATGTTTGATAGCTCCGGAGGGAGCAAGAAATTACGGACTTACCTTGATTGAACGATGGTGACATCGCAACTATGTTAAGTACCCCTCTACTTTGTCTAAACACTTATGTCGTCGTACTGAAGTTGTTTTAAACGGATCTACAATAAAAGTTTATACGTTTTTAAGATAAAGCCCATTCTATTTTTGAGGACTTATACTGATAGGATATGCCATTAATGTTTGATAGGTATAGTTCCCACCTATGGGACCAGCACCTATCATGGTAACTGGCTCCCAAAAGTCTTGTCTCTGAATATTTTTGGGAGTTCTGAGTACAGCAGAACACAAGATTCGGCTGTATTTGGAACTTCCATAGAACAGAATGGAGAGTTGTGCACAAGCGAAACAGTTTCCGTTCTGGAGGTATATTTTCGGGGACCTGCTCCCTATATGGGTGCGGGTCCTATGGTGGGAACCTATAACGCATTCGTGGCATATCCTTTTGATTTGTCATCATTGTTTGCGATGGGAACCTTCTATAACGAGTTCCATAACATGCGCAACCTGTTGACAGGTGCAGAGCTGTTTCTGGACAAAAGCACCCATGTTTTCTAATACTGGAGACCTCTTTAAAGTGACTAGCCCTACCATAAGCTGGTCAGTCTTAAAGGGGTTGTATCATTTCATTAAATGGTCTTCAGAATAAGGGGACAGTGAAAACAAGCAACTATGCAATTGGATGTCATTTGCAAAGCTGTCTTGTTTACACAGTCTGCCATATCTTCATTTTCTGTAAACACTGTTCCCCAGGGCCGGTCGGATTCCTCCTCCTTTCATTTCATTGGCTGACAGCTCTACTAATTTACATTCTGTCTGGTCCCGGTCATATTCACAGGAGCGTGCATTCCTGCCTCTCTCACTCAGAATAATGGGCAGGCAACATTTCACTCTGCACAGCCAGCAATTCTATAGTAACACTGCAGCTGCTTCTACAATCAGAAAGCAGCAGAATTGTGCCTAGGTGCCTAAGATCTGTGCTGCTCTGGATGAGTTCATAGAAGACTGGATTCAACTGTAACAAACCTCGAGCTGTGAGAGGAGAAGAGATCAGTGCTCTGAGTTCATAGAAGTCTGTCTAGACTGAATGCAGGGCTGTGGTATGTATACAGCTCTTACAAAATAAGACTGCATAGGGAGAGGAATGACACAGTGACATGTGGACTCAGACAGAGACTCAGGAGCACAGTGACTTGGGAGCGAGTATGAACAGTGAAGGGGGGGGATGATGTCATCCCCCTTTAGTTAAGAAACACCCAGCTGGGAGGGGAAGAAACGCCCCTGGATTTGAAGAGCTAAGAAAATCAAGCTACAAGAAAACAGCCGAACTGAGAAGCGATACATCCCCTTTAAGGCAGTGGTAGCCTGATGGTCATATATGTATTGCAACTTAAGCCTCATTTAGAAGTTATACTTGCAAGGTCTGTTCATTGTGTAGTGCTTAATTGGTCTTGCATTGCAGCCTGGTGGCCATTCCAGTCTATGTGAAGCATGGGATCAGTTTTCGTGAAGGAAGCAGCTCTGGACGTTTTGAAGTGACCCTAGGACCCAAGCAGAGTATGGGCAAGACTGTGGAGGGTGTGACCGTAACTGGACAGATGCCGAAAGGTGTCCTGAACATGACACTGACCCCATCCCAAGGGACATATGTCTTTGATCCCGTGACCAAGGTGTGTTGTGCAACCCATAGTTAAATATTAAGATGTGATGTTCAGAATTGTGCTGTAACCTCAATGCTACATCTGTTCTTCTAGTTATTATCATGGGAGGTGGGGAAGATTAATCCACAGAAGTTACCAAGTCTGAAGGGAACAATGATCCTCCAAGCTGGCTGCTCAAAACCTGATGAGAATCCAACACTTAACCTTAACTTCAAGATCCAGCAGCTAGCTATTTCAGGTACAGTCTTGATGACCCTAAAAAAAAGAAAAATTCTTACCCACTTTTGACAAGGATGAAACAAAAATCTCTGTAAAATAAAGTAACATCTGGTTCCTCTGCTCTGGCTTTAGACCTGTGTTTCTGTTGCTTGCAGATGAGTCCAGCCCCAAGTTATCAACTTTTTTTGTATTTATACATATTTAAAATAAGTCCTCATATCACCAGATATTCCAGGAATGTTACTGAGCTAGAGCCACCTGCTCTTTCTTTTCGATAGCTTAACTGTGTCCAGCACAGTAAATGTGTCAAGGTGGGCACACGTACCTGCTCTTGCTTTCTCTGTCCCTGTTGTGGTGAGTCTGATGCCTTGATGGCCACACCAAGGTCTTGGACTTTCTTGGCAATATGCTTTTTATTGTACGCCGGGGGAGAGAAGTGACATGTCAATTATTTGTGGTGCTTACCCGCCACTGACACTGCATGTGAATGACCAGCGCGTACTTCCAAAACACCCGGCGTACGCACCCTAATACACCGTGTGAACATATCCTGAAGGTGATACAACTTTTAAGTTGAATTTGGCCTGGATTTTCATATGATCCCACCATTGCTGCCTCTTCTTCATAACTGTGCCATCAAGTATATTTGTCAAATGGCTGTTACATAGTAATGGCACTGCCCGAATGTACGGCACATTATCAATCATGTAGCATACATAGGACAGAGCTACCACACTTGCATAGCTGTAACTGCAGTGCAGCAGAGAGGAGTAGTGGTGCATCAAGGCTAAGAGGTGCATCAAGGCTAAGAGGTGCAGCAGGTGGGTAGTGAGGGAAGTGTAGTGGGTAGGTATTACTGCATCAAGGCTAAGAAGTGTAATAAATAGCTATTGAGGGTACAAAAAAGTGTAGTGGGCAGGTATTACTCCATCAAGGCTAAGAGGTGCCGCAGGATGACATTGGGGGTAGAAGGAGGTGTAGTGGTTGGGTATTACTGCATCAATGCTAAGAGATGTGATAGGTAGGTATTGAAGGAACAAGGTGGTGTAGTGGTCGGATATTACTGCATCAAGGCTAAGAGGTGTAGTAGATAGCTATTGAGGATACAAAAATTATTGTGGGCAGGTATGACTGCATCAAGGCTAAGAGGTGCTGCAGGTTGACATGGGGGTTGAAGGAGGTGTAGTGGTCGGGTATTACAGCATCAAGGCTAAGAGGTGTGATAGGTAGGTATTGAATGTACAATTCTTTGTAGTGGTCGGGTATTACTGCATCAAGGCTAAGACGTTTAGTAGATAGCTATTGAGGATACAAAAAGTGTAGTGAGCAGGTACTACTGCTTCAAGGCTAAGAGGTGTTATAGATAGGTATTGAGGGTACAAGTACATGTAGTGGGTAAGTATTACTGTTTCAAGGCTAAGAGGAGTAGTAAATTGCTATTGAAGAAACAAGGAGGTGTAGTGGCTGGGTATTACTGCATCAAGGCTAAGAGGTGTGGTAGGTAGGTATTGAAGATATTACTGCATCAAGGTTAAGAGGTGCAGCAGGTAGGTATTGGGGGTACAAGGAAGTGTAGTGTAAGTATCGCTGCATCAAGGCTAAGAGGTGTAGTATGTGTATTTTGAGGATAGAAGGAGGCGGGTGGATATTATAGGAAAGAAATCCCATGCAAAGTGGGAAGTAAATGGCTCTGGCGACAAGCCAACAAAACGGAGGTGTAAAAACAAAGACTGTTGGGCCAAAGAAAATCTAACCAGATAAAGACAACAAACAGGAAGGATGGAATTATTAACAGTTATTCAGAGCCAACTTAAAAATTTGCAACTCCTAAAAAACTGTTTAATTTCAATATATGTTAATAGACCATCATGTAAAGCGGACAACATTCTTTAAATGTATTTTTTCTGCATGTTGCTCCTGTAGGATTGAAGGTGAACAGGTTGGACATGTACGGTGAGAAGTACAAGCCCTTCAAAGGAATCAAGTACATGACCAAGGCCGGCAAGTTCCAAGTCAGAACATAAAGGAAAATGTTATTCAGAGGATGCCGAAATCCTGTCAACACCTGTGAAATGTTTAGATGCACCTGATGCTCCTACAGCCTCGTGCTTGTATGAATAAGGAGATGTGACTTGCAGTGTGTGTATGTAGATGACGAGTAGTGGTTGTCTCTTATATATAGATCTTCAGTGGCCGGTTATGAATGAGATGTAGAGAAGGGTGCCCTCATTTATCCATCTTCGACCAGCAGCTAATGGCAGAAGTATACAGAGAAAAGAGGGGACTTTATAGTGACATAAAAATGGGTCTCCCTTCTGCGGCTGGTTCACACCATTATGACCATCATCCCCACTTTTAGGAAAGGGAAATACAAGGTTTGTTCTTCTTTCCATTTTTGTGCCCTACACAACAAACTGCTAAAGTGATTCCTGGGTGGTTTTCCGCCATATTCTTCCCCCTACAGCAAAGGAGCTGCTCCCACCCCTGAGGAAGAGGGATAGAGAGCCACCCTGTTCCCCCTCAAAGCAGCCTGAAGGTTACCTTTAGGGTGTATGTACCAGAATATCACCTAGGGTTCTACATGGTGACTCCTTGCATCTTAGCAGGAGGCTTCTGTACAGTATGTATAGTGGACTGTGTGATGTGGTCATTTTTCTTTCCTGTGTGTGTGTGAATACTTTGTGAATCTCTGACTACTGAAGTACACTGCACTCCTTGAAGTGTCTGCAAGAGAGTATTGAAGCCAGGCTTGCACTATTATTACCCAGCATGCACCAAATGAATGTGCAATATGGCAAAGCAGCTAAAAATTGAGAAGGACTGATCCTCTACAAGGAGCTGATGCTGAACCCCAGCACCACTGTGTCATTCCTTGAATTTCTGTATATTGGAATTGGCAATGGAGGACTCTTGCTTTGTTTGCCGGATTTATTCCTGTGGATACATAATAAATTGTTCAAGTCACAATTTCCTTTGTGTAATAAAGTTATTCTTCCTAGGATGGCGTCCTGGTTGTAGAGTACCATATTAGGCTATGTTCACACGGCTTATTTAGGGATGTATTTACGTCCGCAAATACGTCCCGAAATACGTTTCAAATAATGAGCAATTAGATTAGCATTGATTCCATTGTAAAATACGCCTTGTCATTCACACGAGGCGTATTTTCGAGACGTATTTGCGGGCGTAAATACGTCCGTAAATACGATCGTAAAATTAAGTCCCCTGTCACCTATTGAGGCGTATTTTGCAACGTAAATTCCCATAGTAAAGAATGGGAATTGTATCATCGGACAGCCCCTACTGAAAAGCTAAACCGATGCCATATCCATATCCCACCTATCTGACTACCTTTGTGCTATAACCGATCTGACCTACATGTCTCCCTTATCTAAGGCTCCTTATTCCTCTCTCCCTTCTCATTTCCCTACAGTGCCCAGATAGAATGGAGTGCTGACTGACCCGGCTGAACCTCCCCTCCACCTCCTTCCTTCCCTTCTATTCCCTTTCGATCCTGCTCCCCCCCCCTTTTTTTTTTTCCCCTTTCTCTTCTCCTCCCTTCCTATTCCTTCTCTTCCCCCCCTCCCCCCCGGGCCGGTTGAGCGCTTCCCCTTTTATTGTTACCATTTATGTCCCGAGATGCCTACACGACTCCGAAGTGTTCAAAATCACTTTTTTGCTCCTATACTTGGACCCCCCAATAGCTGAAGCCCACTGTGTTACACAAACGGCTCTTGCAGTTATGAATCTGCTGTTATTAGGTGTTTGGCCTGCTTTTCTCTAGCCTCAGTTTATGTTAGTCTGTTTACTGTCTTTTCTTGTCACTCCTTCTCTCGGTCTGGCTCAGGGGCCGCAAGCCCCTCTCTTCTCGGGTGTCCTTGCCTTGCGAAAGTTGTTAAGGCAGCCGTATGGCTAACGTCCGTATAACTTCCCTTAATGTTAAGGGATTTAACTCACCCGAGAAACGTTCGAAGATCCTGTATAGCCTACACAAACAAAAATCGCATATAGTCTGTATTCAGGAGACCCATCTCCTAGCCTCCCATATCCCGTCTTACCATACCCGATATTTCCCTGTCTGGTGCCATAACAGTAGTCTCAGCCAAAAGGGGAAGGGGGTGCTGTTTTCCCACAAG
>JAODAL010061520.1:0-20273 GCA_025379985.1 Phyllomedusa bahiana | reverse complement strand
AAATTTCCCTCGCTCCCGGCCAAAATGGGAGCCTTTTTCCCAGCAATTGAGAGGGAGGACAAACTCAAACACTATAGGGAAATCCTCCGTAGTCAGTTGGTCGCTGCCTATGTGCGGCATCGTCCCTCCTCTGACAGGTCTGACCGGGGGGTTCCTCAGCGCTCATGTACTACTGCCACGGCTGCTGGGGGAAGGTGGGGGGGTAGGAGCAGTACCAGCTCCATCAGCAGCAACCTAAGTCTGGAGTCACTGATGAGAAGCTTCCTTCACCCGCCTAGTGAGGAGGGTAGGCGCCAGTAGCAGCAGCAGGACCTGGAGCAGACCCTGAACCAACAGGTGGTGTCTTACTTGGACAGCACTCTGCCACCCTAGTTAGAAGATCTGCTGGACTACTGGGCAGCCAAACTGGATGTGTGGCCGCAACTTGCCGAGTTTGCAGTGGAGAAGCTGTCCTGCCTGGCCAGTAGTGTGGCATCAGAGCGGGTGTTCAGTGCGGCGGGGGCCATCGTTAGCCAAAGGAGAACACGCTTGTCCATGGGAAATGTGGAACAACTGACCTTTGTTAAGATGAATCATGTGTGGATTGGCCAGGATTTCCACACACCAATGCCTTAGGCGTCAGACTACATCAGCCATGATGCCTCAACCAAACTGTGAGAAATGAGTCTGGGTTTAAACTACTGGCCTCAGCCACTATTCTGATGCCGCCACCCGCCTGATGCCACACATCTGCTAACAGTTTCTCCATGTGCCTACCACCATCTTAACCAGGGACTGGTATTGCCACCCACCTCCACACTCTGTCATTGTGCCACTCTATGACCTCATGCTGCTGCTGTTGCTGGTGCCTTGACACCCACACTGTGTCATTGTGCCACTCTCTGACCTCATGCTGCTGCTGCTGTTGTTGCTTCTGCGATCACCTCCACACCCTGTCATTGTGCCACTCTCTGACCTTATACTGTTGCTCCTGCCGTCACCTCCACTCTCTGTTATTGTGCCACTCTCTGACCTCATGCTGCTGCTGTGGCTGCTGCCGTGACCTCCACACTCTGTCATTGTGCCACTCTCTGGACTACTACTGTTTTTGCTACCTCCAGGATGTCATTGTGCCACTGTCTGGCCTCATGCTGCTGCTGTGGCTGCCGTCGTGACCTACACACTCTGTCATTGTGCCACTGTCTGACCTCATGCTGCTGCTGTGGCTGCTGCCGTGACCTACACACTGTGTCATTGTGCCACTCTGTGGCCTACTCCTGTTTTTGCCACCTCCAGAATGTCATTGTGCCACTGTCTGACCTCATGCTGCTGCTGTGGCTGCTGCCGTGACCTACACACTCTGTCATTGTGCCACTGTCTGACCTCATGCTGCTGCTGTGGCTGCTGCCGTGATCTACACACTCTGTTATTGTGCCACTGTCTGACCTCATGCTGCTGCTGCCGTGACCTACACAATGTCATTGTGCCACTCTGTGGCCTACTCCTGTTTTTGCCACCTCCAGAATGTCATTGTGCCACTGTCTGACCTCATGCTGCTGCTGTGGCTGCTGCCGTGCCCTTCAGACTCTGTCACTGTGCCACTCTGTGGCCTACTGATGTTGCCACCTGAGCCCTCAGCTTGTTTTTTCCAGCTGGCGCTGCCATGACATTGTCAGGTTACATTCCCGCTTCAGTTTTTTGGTCAGTTTTGCCCTCTTAAGTACCCAGGGAATTTTATAGTGAAGCGATTCTAAGAGCGGCGGCAGTCATATGCATGTTATACTAAAACCCAACATTGTATGAAGACCAAACCAAGCTCCCTCTGCATATTTAAGAATGGCAAAACATTCTACAGCACCCTACAGGTTCTGTGCAGCCTGGAAATAGCTGTTTTTTAACGAAGTCGGCAAATCGAATTTTTGAGAAATTCGCCCATCTCCAACCACAACCATGCCAGTGGCACCTGGGTTCCCATTGTGTTTTTCAGAATCTTTTTAGTGTGCCGAACTATCTGTTGCATTTGGCATATATTTCTATTAACTGATATAGGGAGGAATGGATGCCTCCATCATTTTGGTTCTTTGCACCCCGCCCACCTCCACAGGTTGCTAGATCATTGCAGTATGCTTATAAGGCTGGTGTTTTTTTCTCTCTGGATTATGGAGGTCTGTTGACCCAAATGAGAAGGCTGAATTGGACTTAAAGGGGATGTATCGCTTCCTTACTTCGGCTGATTCACACTTCTCTTAGCTTCCCAGCTCTGTGAATACAGGGGCGTTTCTTCCCCTCCCAACTGGATGACATCATCCCCCCTTCACTGCTGGCCTGAGACTCCTCCCCCTCCCCTCTGAGTCCACATATCACTGTGTCTCTCCCTATCAGTCTTATTTTATAAGAGCTGTATACATACCACAGGCTGCATTCAATCTAATCTGAGCACTGATCTCTCACAGCTGGAGATGTATTACAGCTTTCTAAGAATGGCACAGATCTGCGTGTATGCAGGAGAGTTAGGCACAGGGTCAAAACTGTCATGTTTTCTCATTGTACAATCTGCTGCAGTCTGTTTCTGCTAGGTGTGGAAACAGAAAATGCTACGGCCCCTAACTCTAAATCAGACACACAGCTCCGTGAATCGACCCAGGGGCTGTACAGAATGTAAATGAGATCTCAGCTAGTGAATTGCACGGAGGAGGGATCAGGAGGGAATAGACCCACACTGGATATCAGTGTAAATAAAAACACAAGATAAGGGACATTGTGAGAACAAGGCAGCTTTGCTAATGACATCCAATTGCAAAGTTGCTTGTTTTCACTGTCCCCTTATTCTGAAGACCATTTAATGAAACGATAACACCCCTTTAAGTGAGAGGTAAAAATAGAGTAGGACCACCCGCTTTGAGATCCCATTGATAGTCGGGGGTGGCTTAAACAGTTTTGATCAAAACGTGAACTAAGAATCTCAAAGTTTTTTTCATGTATTGTAGATAGCATATATGCTTCTTTAGAGGTTTCCATGTTTGACCCTGCAGCAGACCCTGTTCTCATAGTGAAATAGCACTGTATTTTACTTCTGTTTTGCCAGCAGGCACCACAACTGAGTTGAAAGTATCCCTTTCTTGTTAGTTGCAGTTCTATTGGTCTCAGTACTTGTCAGTTTTGGGCAAACAGAGCATTTGTCTGATAATTTAGTGACAATTATTCTATTTGAATTGTTGCTTCTCCTCAGTGGTTGCAAAACACCATATTTAAGCCATATAACCTAGCAAATAGTTCTATTGTTCTCCGTGCTTCTCAGTTTGGCGCAAATAGTGCACTTGTCCGATAATTTGGTGACAATTATTCTATTTGAACTGTTGCTTCTTCTCAGTGGTGGCAAATACCATACTAAAGCCATATAACGTAGCCAATAGTTCTATTGCTCTCCGTGCTTATAATTTTTGCGCAAATAGCGCACTTGGACGATAATTTGGTGACAATTATTCTATTTGAAATGTTGCTTCTTCTCAGTAGATGCATAGTTACATATACATAGTTAGTACGGTTGAAAGAAGACACGTGTCCATCAAGTTCAACCAAGGGTGGGGAAAATGTGGGTGAGGGAGAGAGACAAGGAATTTAAGCCCAGCCTCACCACTGGTTAATGCCCTGGAACCCACAAGGCAAGAACCAATCTGCTCCAGTGGAGATAATTTATCTGACCCCAGAGCCGCCACCAGCCAGGATCCAGAATTTTACATTGCTACATACGCATTAATATGCTTTAGTTCCAGGTAGGTATCTAAGCCTTTCTTGAAACTCTCTACAGTTCCTGCTGTGACCAGCTCCTCAGGCAGGCTATTCCACAGATTCACAGTTCTTACAGTGAAGACTGCTCTTCTCCTCTGGAGATTGAATCCTTTTTTCTCTAGTCGAAGGGAATGTCCCCTTGTCTTTTGAGGGGCTTCACTTGAAATAATTTTTCCCCATACTTTTTGTAGGGACCATTTATATATTTAAATAAATTAATCATGTCCCCCGAAGCCGTCTTTTCTCAAGACTAAATAAGTTCAATTCTACTAACCTCTCCTCATAACTAAGATGCTCCATTCCCCTTATAAGTTTGGTTGCTCGTCTTTGTACTCTCTCTAGCTCCATTACATCTCTTCGATCAACTGGGGCCCAGAACTGAACAGCATATTCTAAGTGAGGACGCACCAATGCTTTGTACAGCGGTAGAATTACTTCCTTGTCCCACGAGTCCATGCCTCTTTTAATACAAGCCAATATCTTACATGCCCTAGAGGCAGCTGATTGACACTGCATGCTGTTCTGAAGTCTATGATCTAGATCTACAAGAATGCCCAGATCTTTCTCAACAAGTGATTCTCCAAGTTTTTCTCCCCCTAGGACATATGATGCCTGTAGATTATTTCTCCCCAGATGCAGAACCTTACATTTATCCACATTAAACCTTATTTTTCAAGTGGATGCCCAAGCACTCAGTGTGTCCAGGTCTGCTTGCAATTTATGAGCATCTTCCGTAGCTTGCACTACCCTGCATAACCGTGCTATTGATTCCTTCCACTATATCGTTAATAAATACATTAAATAAGAGAGGACCTAATACTGAGCCCTGCGGCACACCACTCACAACCGGGGACTACTCAGAGTAGGATACATTTACCACCACTCTCTGAGTACGATCCAGCAGTCAGATTTTAATCCAATTATACACTGTTATCTGTAACCCAATGGATTCTAATTTACCTAACAAACGCTTATGCGGGACAGTGTCAAATGCCTTTGTAAAGTCTAAAAACACAATATCCACAGCTACCCTGCTATCCAGACTTCTACTCACCTCTTCATAAAAACAGATCAGATTGGTCTGACAGCTTCTGTCCTTAGTAAATCCATGCTGGCAATCACTAATAATATTGTGTTTGTCAACATAGTCCCTTATGAGCATCTCAAACATTTTTCCCACAACAGATGTTAAACTTACTGGTCTACAATTACCTGGACAAGACTTGGAGCCTTTATTGAAGATGGGAACTACATTTGCTTTGAGCCAGTCTCCTGGTACTATACCAGTCACCAGGGAATTTCTAAATATCATGTACAGGGGCACAGAGATAACCGAGCTGAGCTCTTTAAGAACTCTTGGGTGAATGCCATCAGGCCTGGAGCTTTGTTCACATTCAGTTTATTTAACTTGGCTTTGACTTTTTCTACACTGAGCCAATTAATTATAGAAGATGATGTATTAACGGTACTGCCACCACCGACATCTCCACTTGGCCCAGCCCCATCAACTACTATTTCATTGATAGTATATACCGAGCTGAAGAACCTATTTAGTACCTCTGCCTTTTCTTGGTCACCAGTGACTAGCTCCCCATCACAGGTTTTTAAGGGTCCTACTTGCTCTGACTTTGGTTTTTTGGCATTTATATGCTTAAAGAATTTCTTGGGGGTTAGTCTTGCTGTCCTTGGCCACCTGCCTTTCATTTTGAATTTTAGCTGCTTTTATCACTTTTTTACAGATTTTATTAAACTTTCTATAATTTTCAAAGGCTGATGCCGACCCCACTGACTTATATTTTTTAAATACCCTTTTTTTATTGTTTATTGCCCTCTTAACAGAAGGTAGAAGCCATGTTGGTTTTAGTTTTAGTCGGCTATACTTGTTACCCATAGGAATATATTTTGCAATAAATTTCCCCAAAGTATATTTAAAGCTCCCCCATTTGGCTTCTTTATCACTAGTCTAGTTCCTGTATTGCATCCCTCAGTAAGGAAAATTTGGGCCTTTTAAAATTAAATGTTTTTGCCTTCCCGCTCTGTTTTTCTTTTTTGCAGTTTACGCTAAAATGAATTATATTGTGGTCACTGTTACCAAGATTTTCAGAAACCGTGACCGCTCCGACAAGTTCTGCTTTGTTAGAAATGACCAGATCTAACAGAGCATCACTTCTAGTGGGTTCCTCCACAAACTGCCCCATAAAATTATCCTCTAAAAGATTGAGTAGCTTCCTTCCCTTTTCAGTTGATGCAGAACCATGACCCCAGTCAATGCCTGGGAAATTAAAGTCACCCATTATTATCACTGTACCTGCTTGTGCTGCCCGCACCATTTGATTATACATCTGTTCTTCTATCTCCTCAGTGATGTTCGGGGGTCTATAGATTACACCAAAAATAATATTTTCTGCATTAATCCCCCCTTGTATTTCCACCCACAATGTTTCCACATCATTAGCTACTCCGCCCTGTATTACCTCTTTCACATTTGCCTTCATATTACTCCTTACATACAGACACACTCCTCCTCCCCTCCTGTTCGCTCTGTCTTTCCTAAATAGATTAAAACCTTGAAGGTTGACCGCCCAATCATGCGAGGAGTCCAGCCATGTTTCAGCAATACCTACCACATCAATCAGCTCCTCTACAACTAGCGCCTCAAGTTCGCCCATTTTGGTTGCAAGACTTCGAGCATTTGTGAATAGACATATTAAGTTCCCTTCCAGTTTTACACTTTCCGTCAACGGTTTAGGATTGTATCTAACATGTTCATTAGATGGCATGGGATCATACATTACCCCACTAGTAGACAGCATGGGATTAAACATAACCTCTTCAGATGACGGCATTCGATTAAACATCTCTCCTTCAGTAGATGACATTGGATAATACATTACCCTGTCAGATGATGGCATGGGATTATACATTATACCTTTAGTGGACAGCATGTGATTATTTATTACACAATTAGTAGATAGCATGAGATTACATGAGATATTGTGGGTACCTATATCTTCAATACTGGTTTGCAACACATGGATCTCCTTATCCACTGGTCTACTCCACCTCCGCCTTTCCGCTTCTCAACCCACCGATATAGTCTGCCCACTCTCTAACCTATCTACCCCTTCATTTTCTATATTGTCCTCCCTCCTCATCCCTAGTTTAAATACTCCCACACCCCTTCTAGAATTCTTTCCCCCAGCACAGCAGACCCCCTTCCATTCAGGTGCAATTTATCTGTAGAAAACAGATTGTACCCCAATGAAAAATCAGCCCAGTGCTCTAAGAACCCAAACCCCTCTGTCCTACACCAAGACTTCAGCCATGCATTTAACTCCCTGAGCTCCCGCTGTCTTTCCTGAGTAGTGCATGGCACCGGCAGTATTCCGGAGAACACAACCTTGGAGGTCCTTCCCTTCAGCTTTGAGCCTAGTTCTTTAAAATTATTCTTTAGGATCCTCCACCTACCGTGTATTCTGTCATTGGTTCCAACATGGACCACAACAGCTGGGTCATCACCAGCCCCTCCCAGTAATTTATCCACCCGGTCCACCACATGCCGAACCCTGGCACCAGGGAGACAGCAAACCATTCAGTTGAGGCGGTCCTGGCGACAAATTATTCTATCCGTCTTCCTGATTATAGAATCCCCTACAACTACTAACTGTCTTTTCCTACCTGCATTCCCATCCCCCCTACTACTAGTTGGGCTGCTCTTCCGGCTGCTAGGAAGAGCAGTGTCCACTAGGGCTGCCATTTCTGAGACTGATTCCCCAGCATTATCACCCAACTTGGCAATTTTGCTAGGAATCTCAGGAGGAGAAGTGGCCTTCCTTTTTCTGGTACCCCTAGAATTCCCTCTGTCTACATTAACCCAGCTACACGGCTCCACCTGCTGATCCAATACTCCACTCTCACCATTTAGCCATCTAACTGTTTGCTCCAAGAGTAGCAAACTCCTCTCTTCATTGTCAATCACCCTCAGTGTCGCATTTTGCTCCTCTAGGTCTAAAATGCGAGCTACCAGAGTAGCAACATGCTCACATCTGCTACAGCGGTATATACACCCTGGATCTTTTGCTCCAGTAGTGCATACATATGGCAGATTGTGTACTGCTGGAAATTGCCATTGAAGCTGCCCATTAACCCGGTGCAACAGCAATGAAGAGGAAAAAAAAAAGTTAATGCGATTGAAGTATTAAATAAAAGAGGTTTGTTTACTTACCAGTTTTTCTCTCCTCTTTTTAACTCCAGTTTGTTAACTCAGCACTCTGTTCTCTCAAGCACTCTGTTTGAGCCAAGCAATGGAGCCACCAATAGAGCCCAAAACACCATATTTAAGCCATATAACGTAGTAAATAGTTCTATTGTTCTCCGTGCTTCTCAGTTTTACGCAAATAGCGCACTTGTCTGATAATTTGGTGACAAATATTCTATTTTAATTGTTGCTTCTTCTCAGTGGTTGCAAATCACCATATTTCAGCCATATAATGTAGCACATAGTTCTATTGGTCTCCGTGCTTCTTACTTTTGCGCAAATAGCGCACTTGTACGATAGTTTGGTGAAAAATATAAATTTCTAGTCCTACTTGGATGTTGTAAATCTTAGGGACAGAAGGAAGAACACTGTTGATTTGGTATTACGTTTCATCCACCAGACCGCATTTCACAGATATTCGATAGAAACAATTCTGTTTCTAATCCTAGGTGGCAGTTGGAAATTAGAGGGATTTAAGAACACCTGTGATTTGCTGTCTTTGCAGTATAGTTTTTCAATAAGAGACTGTGAAAAATATGTCTATACCCTTCTATAAGATGGGTGTAGGACATGGAGCTAGAAGTATTAGAGAAGGTGCTACTTCCAGTGCTGGGGACAACAGGCAAGCCAGTATATCACCAGTTGCAGGACCGTCAGGCCTATCATTGCTTGGTCGGTGCCCTGTGACTCTCAGTAACAAACAGTGTTGATAATCTGTTCTTCAGTGGTTAACACAACCTGCATCCAGCAGTTTTACCTCCTTGTCCTCCCAGTCACGGCCACAAATGTCATCATCATCATAGTCAGCATCCGTCCAATCTAAATCGAAGCCCAAATGTCAACTCATGTACCCACCACTGTGGATACTCCAAGTTCTGAAGACCTCTTCGATAGCACAATGCGGTGGGGGTCAGAAGGCATTTCAAAAGATCAAGAGGCCAAAGAGGATGATTTTGTCTGCTCTCATGCCCAATCGCTAATGCCATTAGAGGAGGAGAAGGAAGCTGGTTAGTCGGCACAAATCCCGAGCGGTTGGCAACGCCTTGCAGTGCCCGTCGCTTGTAGCCCACAGCTACAGGATGTAGAATGTCAGGACGAGGAAGTCACCTGTGATGATGATGATGATGACATTGCGGATCCAACATATTCATTTCAGCAGAATTTGATTGCGAGCGCTTCATCAGTGGACGAGGAGGAAGACGATGGGGTAGTGTCAGTACAGGTCTGGCCTTAACCCCTTAACGACCTTGGGCGTATGAGTACGTCCCAGGGCCGCTAAGGGGCTTTGCAGTGGGATCGCTCCGCGACCCCCCCGCACAGCCGCCGGGTGTTAGCGGCAAATCGCCGCTAACACCCGGCAGTTACAGCGCCGGCGGGTGGCTCCGCCCGCTGGCGCTGTTTTACCCATCAGGCGCCGCGGCAAAGATGGCCACGGCGTCTGAATTAACACCGATCGGTGCGGTGATCGGCATAAGTGCAGCTATGCTGCGCCGATCCGATCACCGGGCATTGTGGTGGGGAGCCTTGGGAAGGCTCCCGTCACTTACCCTGGCCGGTTTGCCCCACTTCCGTCCGCAGACAGGAAGTGGGGAAACCGCCATCTTTGTACACCCTAATGCATTGCCTATGCAATGCATTAGGTTGTATTAACAATCGCGCCACCTAGTGGTCAGTACCACATGTGGCCTCAATGTTAAAGTAAAAAAAAAAATAAAAAATAAAGTTTAAGTACAAAAAAAAAAAGTATTAAAAGTTCAAATCACCCCCCTTTCCCCATTTTACTAATAAAATCATTAAAATAATAAAAAAGTTACATATATTTGGTATCGCCGCGTCCGAAAAAGTCCGATCTATAAAAATATAACATCATTTATCCTGTACGCTGAACACCGTAGAAGAAAAAAAATTCCAAACGCCAAAATTGCGTTTTTTGGTCATTTTACGTCACTCAAAAAATGGAATAAAAATGATCAAAAAAGTCGCATGCATTCCAAACTGCTAGTGATAAAAAGTACACTTCAGCCCGCAAAAAATGCCCCCTCACTGACGTCCGTAGGTGTTAGTACAAAAAAGTTATTGGTCGCACAAAATGGCGCCGTGGCGCAAATTTCAAAAATAGAAAATGTTTGGAATTTTTTTACGGTACCAAAACATAACGGAAACCCTACATGTTTGGTATTGCCGGATGCGTAACAACCTGAAGAATACAGATAACACATTATATTTACCGAAGATTGAACGCCGTAAAAGCAAAACCCCCGCAAACATGGTGAAAATACTTTTTTTTTCACAATTTGTCCCACTTGGAATTTTTTTGCGGTTTCCCAGTATATTCTATAGTATAATGAATAACACCATTAGAAAGTACATCTTGTTCCGCAAAATAAAAGCCCTCATGTGTAGGTGTAGGTGGAAAAATAAAAAAGTTATGGCTTTCAGAAGGCGAGGTGGGAAAAACGAACGTGTCACCCAAAAAAAAACGCCGGGTCCTTAAGGGGTTAAAAAGGGAGAGGGTGGTCGCTCAAGTCCGCTGAGATTATTCCGCCAGCCATGATCAGTGGTGGCAGCGGAAACACCGCTACTCGCTCATCCCCGTCGAAAAGGTCCAGGACCTCTGAAGCCTGGGCCTTTTTCAATCAAGTCTCAGATTCGCCGAGTGAAGTCATATGCCGCATTTGTCATAAACGCATCAGTAGAAGGAAGAATCTAAGGTGTTTAACCACCACCAACATGACATCACATTCAGCGCATGCATGAATTGACATGGAGGAATCACTTGGTGAAAAAAGGCCACACTGGTCCTGGGCTTCCAACCACTGTCACACTTTCTGTCTCCGCCTCCTCCTCCTCCACCACTTCCAAGACGAAGCATTCCTCTGCTGCCCATGTCCCTCAGCGGTATGAGCAAGGATCAGCCCAAGTGCCACACACCATCGCCCGAGTACCACCAGCACCACCAGAGACACAGCCTACCCCTTCTCCTTCCACCAGGTTGACCTGCATGCCGTACAGCAGCCAGTCTAGCAACCAGCCTTCCGCGTACCAGGTGTGGGAGCAGAAGAAACACTTTAAATTAAACCATTCCAAAGCCAAAAACTTGAATCTAGGCATTGCCAGGTTTTCGGCCTTGGAAATGTTGCCTTTCTGCCTGGTGGACACAGATGGGTTCCACCACGTCATGTCCCTCGCCTACACACAATACCAGATGCCGAGCAGGCATTTCTTTTCCCGAAAAGCCGTCCCTGCCCTGGCCAGCCCCGTGTCAGCTAAAATCTCCAGCGCGTTGGCTGCATCTGTGTCTTGCAAAGTCCAACTGACCACCGATACATGGACTAGTAAGCACGGTCAAGGCCTCTATATATCTGTGACAGCTCAGTGGGTGAGTTGGGTGGATGTCTCTGGTGATGACGGTGGCTCTCAGGCTCGGTGCATGCTCTTCAAAACCATAGGGATGGTGCAGGGTTCTCCCCCCCTCCCCAGTCCACGGGTAGCATCACGTGCCCAGAGAAACTAGGCTGTGTTGAAATTAATGTGTCTTGGAGACCATCAACACACAGGTCAAGAGCTGTGGATGGCTCTGCGCAAGGAGATCAAGCGGTGGCTGGGTGACAAGAACCTGGTGCCAGGCAAGGTGGTGTACGATAATGGGAGAAATCTCCTTGCCACCTTAAAGTAGGCTGGAGCACATCCCTTGCCTGGCACAAATCATGAACCTTGTCGTCCAGAAATTTCTAAAGCGCTACCCAGGTCTTGACTGCCTGCTGCGGAAGGCTCGAGGTCTGAGCTCACACTTCCGGCGTTCACACCCTGCTTCATCTCCGCTGGCTGCGTTACAGTGCCATCATGGCCTCACTCTGGAATTCCACCCTCCACATGCTCCAGCAATTGTGGCAGCAGCGCAATGCCATTACGCAGTATGAAGCAGCGCATGGAGTGACAAGCACTGGTGCGGACCTTGGGGTGTTGAGCCATCAAGAGTGGAGGCAGGTGAAAGACCTCTGCACCATCCTTGCGAGTTTTGAAGAAGCCACCAAAATAGTTAGTGTGGACAATGCACTTGTTAGCATGTGCATCGTGGTGATCTTAGTTCTGGAACAAGTGTTAGACACTCTGAAACATCAGGTCCCACCAGTGACGGAGGAGGAGGCAGACACAGATGTGGACACAGAGCCTTATTGTCCATCGGATCAAAAAGGCCCGACAGTTTCACAACTTTATCGGTCTTCGTTAGGCGGTTTGGGATCCAGGGCTGGTGCAGGGCCGCACCTGAGCTCTCGGGGTACAGCATCTGAGGCAAGTCAGGGCTGTGTTGATGCTGAGTAGGAGGAGGAGGATGAGACATGGCTGGACACCGACGGTACCGATGTCCCTGCCTTGGAAAGAGGTTGGCACGGATTTGAGGTGGAGGAGGAAGACGAGGAAGATCAGTTTACTAGTGCCCCTTGACCCCGAGGCTTGGGAAATCAAAGCTCCATCTTTCACATGAGTGCTTGAACGCTCTATTTCCTCCAACATGATCCATGCATTACGGCCATCAAAATGAACAACAGTTACTGGGTGTCCATCTTCCTCTATCCCTATTACAAAGTGAAACTCAGCACTTTCCTTCCACCCACCCAAATTGATAGTAGAATGCAGAAATTTGAGACCGTGCCCATTGATCAACTGGAGACATCTGTTGCGTCTGCTTCACGTTCTTCTAATGTCATGGTGGAAGAACGTCAGGAACGTTACAGCAGTAGAGAGCCAAGTCGCCGTAGCAGCAGGCATTGTGGCAGAAGCCTAATGGGTGACCTCTGGCAATCCTTATTTACCACCTCACCAATGCCTGTAATGCAGGGCACATATATGACACACAGAGACCGGCTTAAGATCATGGTGCACGACTATCTGCGTCTCAACACCGATGTTTTTGGATATGTTCCGAACCCAATAGACTTCTGGGTATCCAAAATGGATGAATGGCCCGAGCTCACTCGCCACGCCATAAAGTTGTTATCCTGCTCAGCAGCCAGCGTCATATCTGAGCGAACCTTCAGCACAGTTGGAGGAGTGATTAGGCTATGTTCACACGGCAATAATTGCGGTACTTATTTCGCCCGCATTTACTCCGTGTGCTTAGGAGCAGTGATGGGGCGGGGGGGCCGGCAGCCCACCGGCCCCATAAACATTTATTATTCACGGCGCGTATACGCCGTGAATAATTGACATGTCAATTATCTCCCCTCGCGGTGTATTGTCCGAGCGGGGAGAGGAGACGTAATCCATAGTTCTCTATGAGAACTGTGGATTACTGTAATGACTGGGACATATCTCGCCCCATATTTAGCGCAGTATGGCGCGAAATACAGGTCAAGATAACTCCCAGTTTAAGCCGTGTGAACATAGCCTTACAGACAAACGCTTCCAGCTTTCCACTGAGAATGTGAATCGTTTGACTTTCATCAAGATGAATCAGGCATGGATTTCTGATGATGTTGTGGCCCCAATTGCCAAGGTCATCGATTAGTTGCCGGTCTATTTCACATTACTTTTCCAAAAGAAATGGTCCTCTTGAAAAAAAAAAATTTTAAATGATCATTTCTTACTGCAATTTTTATTCTGAGTGCCCAAAAGGTAATTTTGCTGCTTTTGCGGTTTGGAGACGGTAAAAGGCACCAATTGTACACGGTTTCATGAAAAAAACGTATTCCATTTACTCAGTTCTTCATGAAAATGTTAAGCACTTTGTTACAGAAATGTGGTTTCTAAGTGGCATTTCTTCCTCACAATTTTTAACAGTGGCAGAGAAGTCATTTTTTATAATTTTTGGGGTCATGGTGCTGTCCAAAATTATCTATTCTACAGGTCCTATTGTTAAAAATGTTTTTTTGTTCTTCACATTTGTCCTTTTTTTTTTTCAACCAGGTTTTATTGATTGGGGGATCAGTACACATACACTATGAACAATCTGTACAGTTTAACCTTAAACTCTAGTAGAATGGAAATCTAGGAATAAAAACATGAATGAAAAAATGAGAAATCAGAATCCAAAAAACTAGCATCTTTTTCAACTCAAAGTTCAAAATACAAGTTGTTGTTTTTGTAAAAAATAACAGAGCACCCCTCGTACCAGTATCTGCAATGCATTAGCTTAAAACCCAATTTCTGCAAAGGGAGATGGGGAAGAAAAAAAGAATCCTGAACACAAAAACCGATAATGCAGCCCCCCTGGGGGAGTGACGTGGTTGACAATTTAACCGCTTTTTATCATAGTAATTTTTTTTCATGACTTCCCAGTGCTTCACATCACACTCATTACACACTGGAAGGTTTCAAAAAGATTCACAGCATTTTTACATAGTTACTGAAATGAAAATAAAATACCACTACCCAAAAATAGGAAAAATATGGTAAAATACTTAATACAATTAAAAAAACTGAAAAACAAAGACGTGGTGGGATTCCATCCTATTTTTAAAATGTGTTTTCTAGAATTAAACTACTAAAAAACTTGCATTTACAAAATAGCTGATACAAATATTTCTCTGATTTGTACAAGGGAGGTACAGTAACCACTGATAAAAGACTTGAACACATGTAGGTTATTCAGAGGACATGGAGTATGGAGCACATTTGCCACCCCAAGAACAGAGACAATTTCCTCCAGCACGTTAAGTAAAACAAGAAAAAGAAAGCCAAGAAAAAGTGCACCTGGGTGGAAGAGGAGCGTTCAACCACCATCGTTTCCAAGTGAAGCTCAATTGGTCAGCACTCATATGGAGGGGCAAGCGCTCTCATAGAGGCAGAAATTTCTCAAGCACTACCTAGGTTTTGACTGACTTATTCTGAGGAAGGATCGAGGTTTTAGCTCACACTTCCGCCATGTGCACTCTGCTTCGGCCTGACTGTTTTCGTTGCTGTGTTATAAGGGCATTTTTGCCACGTTAATAGATGACTGACAGCAGCCCTGGCTCTCACAGCACCCACTCTGTCTGGCTCTGCCAACTGATCCTCCGTGATACACGTTCACAGCCTCTCTTTGATCAGTAATTTCCTTCAACCCACTTTACAGTAGAATGCAGGATTTTCAGACAGGCCACACTGAGTGAAAAAGTGTTATAACCATATTAATAATTGTGCTGAATATAATTTAAAAAATGTGTATACTAGTAAATGCATAAGAGATGTGTGTATGGTGCATAATAAAAATACAAACCACCTAATCAGTACAAGGTGCAAAAAAAAAAAAAATTTATTAAAAAAAAAATTATATATAATGTGTATTTTTTTTTTCAATAAAAAATAGATATGATATGATTTATATTATTTATACAAAAATATAAATCATATCTATTTTTTATTAAAAGAAAAAAAATTCACATTATATAAATTTTTTTTTTTGCACGTTTTCACGTTTTTTGAATTATATTCAGCACGATTATTAATATGGTTATAACACTTTTTTCACTCTGTGTGTGTATGTATGTATGTGTGTATGTATATATTTTTGTGTGTATTTTTATTTTGTTTATTTGCGTATGTGTATATATTTGTTGTGTGTGCGTATGTTTACATATGTGTGTGTATATATATGTGTATGTATATATATATATATATATATATGTATATATATATGTGTATATATATTTTATTTTATTTTTTCACTATTTATGCATTCAGTATTTGTAAGGTGGTTTTGTATCTTCACAATGCACGATATACACATTTCTTATGCATTTTTATGCATTTACTAGTTTTCATGTGTGTACTATATTCCACACATTTAATAGTATGGTTACACACTTCTCTTTTTTTTTTTTCTCTCCACTTTATTATTCATTTAGAGGGGTTGAAATCTTTTTTGGTTCTATGTTTTATTTTTTTTTTTTAAATTTCTTTATTTCCTTTTTTTCCTTTTATTTGGGCCTAAAATTTCTTATTGTGGTATTTTTTGGGTCACCCAAATTTAATTTTTTTTAAATGGTTTCTATATAGTGCTGTCTGTTGTTCTGGGGTGGGGTATGTTTTTTAAAAAAAAGGGTTGATTGTTTGTGCATCCCCTTTTATAGTTTGTATTTTTTCCCCTTTTAACGCCCTTGGGCGTATCCTTTGTCCGGGGTCGTTTGGGGGTTAACGCCCCCTGGAGGAGGAAAAGCCCTGGGATCGCGCAAACCCTCAAAAGGCGAGTTCGCGCGATCGGCGCGGGGTGTGTGTTTATTACAGCTGACACCCCGCACCATCGGCCCCGCCCCCGAAATTTATCGCGCAACCCGGTCGCAAAAATTTAAAGAGAGACGAGGAGGAGATCGCCCCTCCTGCGTCTCTGTCGGCGGCGGCAGCCCCACGGGTCGGGCGATCCGTGCGGCTCCTGCCCCCTTTACGACCCCCACGGGGGGCAGGAATGCCTTCGGGTTGTCTTGACGTCAGGGACCCCCGGGCCCTTTCCCTGGGGGAAAGCCCCGGCATCGTGACTGAAGTTTTATGGGAAACCCAGTCATAGCAACAAGCTTTGCCTGATTCCTATTGAATGAGAGATCTAAAGATCTCTATTCAAACCCCCTAGGGGGAAAAGTAAAAAAAAAAATGTAAAAAAGTGAAAAAAGTAAAAAAAAAGTAAAAAAACCAAGTAAAACAAAAACCGAAAAAAAAAATTAAAAAAAGGGTACCCGCCCTTTTTCCCCTTTACAAACGCCAATCCCCCAAAAAAGATCAAAAATAAATAAAGTCCCCATATTTGGTTTTCGCCGGTGCGTAAATGACCTGCCAAATAAATTGTCATTTTAAAAAAAAACCCTTTGATGAACCCCGGGGTAAAAAAAAAAAAAAAAAAAAACAATCACAAAAATTAAAAAATTATTGTTCACCCCGGCAGAACAAAAATGGAATAAAAAGCGATCAAAAACCCCTTATAAACCCCCAAAGTTGTCCCAATTAAAAGGTCAGTTCACCCCGAAAAAAAAAAGTCCTTTTTACAGTTTTGTATCGGAAAAAAAAAAAAATTTATAGCTCTCAGAAGTTAGCGATGCAAAAATAGGGTTTTTTACACACAAAAAAACACTTTTTTTTTTTTTAAAGGGCCCTTAACATAAAAAAACTTATAAAAGGGGGGTATCGTTTTTAACGTGGGGCGAACCCAAAGAGAAAAGCTAACTTATCAGGGGTTTACGAAACGGTGAGCCTGTTCTGTCTTTTACACTTTTAAACGTGTGTATTCCGAACCCAGCAAAAACCTTCTCTATGGTTTTTCCCAAAAAAATTTAAAAATATGTTCTGTATTTTTAAATCTTTTTATTAGTTAACAGCTTTTAAGTGAGTGGGAAAGGAAAGGCATGGAGTTGATAGGGGGAATTATGCGGTAAAAAATACAAAAAAATGCAGAAAAACACAGATGTCAGTGATCAGCATGGGCAAAATGGGTAATGACATTTATAGTACACTCTTAGTACAGGAGCAATGGCAAGGGAAAAATGGCTGCTAAAATGGGGGCAATAGGGTAGGAAAATACATGAGGTACCCGGGGTAATTTTGCTTTCTAATATTAAAAAAAAAAAAAAATTTTTATAATACATAACATCACAAAATTTTGATCAAACTTTACAGCTATGCAAGGGGGGAAATGGATAAAAATGTGTGCACGGGAAACAGTGAAGTGTGATGACTTGTCCAGATTCTGCTTGAAATTTGGGCCCTTTTTCTTTCCCCGCTCACTTTTACCTGTGAATTTAATTTCTCCCCGAAATTTTTTGGGAGCTTAAAAGGGGGATCTGTAAAACTTTATAAAGCACTTTTTACAACTTTGGCCGCCCGATGGCACTTTTACAAAAAAGTATTGCATAGTGGCTTCTTTGGGTTTTCTTTCAAACCCCGCTAGACAGAAAAACTCCCCCCCCTGAAATCAACTGATGCACCCCCTAGGCTCTTTGGGAAAAAAACCGAAAGAGTTCTGCGGGCTGGCCCGGGGAAAAAAATTTGCTCTTCCCTAAAATTTTCCCCTTTGGCTTCTTTAAGGGCAGCCTCAATTCTGAGAGCCCTCTTGGTCATAATTGGGTAAAAATTTTTCAAAATACTGTCTTTAGAAAAAAGGGGCCCTTTGTTAGGTTGTCTAGTTCTTTAGCTTTAAAATTTTACGTTGTATGTGTGAAATTTTCAAGTTCTTGGATTTTTAGGTTGGGAAGGTTTAAAGCATGGTTGATTTTTGCCAACCCTTTCAGGATTTTTGTTCTTCAGGTAATGTCGATTGTAATCTGGGGCTTTGTGAATTAAACAAACGATAGCACGGACAAGCGACTTCCAGGTGAGAACCCGCTGAAACGATGGGATTGGAGGCAGTGTTCGAGGGGCCCCGTCGTAGAAAAGATTTTGTGGGGGATTTTTTTCGTTGTCATTTTGGCTCTATCAGTTCAAAACATGTTTGGTTCGTTTGTGAAGCGGTTTAACGGTTTTTAGGAATGGGAGGGCCCGTAAACCATGTTGTGTCTTTCAGGTGGGTTTGGTGCAACAGTCTGGTTGGTTGGTCCCCCTGGATTTTGATGGTGGGCAATGTGCCATTTTTTGGGATTAGTGGATCTCCTGATCCCCAGCCTCTGGGGCTGACATAGACTTTTTAAACGTCGTGTTTCGGTTTCAGATGTTTCTTGGGCCCCTTTCGGGTTTTGTAGAAAATCAAAATTTTTGGGTCCGGGGGGGCCGGGGGGTTTGGGCGACTTCCACTTTCGCCGCAGACGGGGCCAAAGGGGGTTTGGGGGGGCCGGGTGGGGGAAAATTTTCCCGGGGATTTATTTGAATTGGGGTTTTTTTTTTTGGGGGGGGATTTTGGTTTTGGTGGTGGGGGGTGGGGTGGGGGGGTGGGGGTTTTTTGGGTTGTGGGTTGGGGGTTGTAAAAAAAAGGGGGGTGTTTTTTTTGTGTTTTTGGGGACCCCGGGGGTGGGGGGAAAAAATTTTGGGGTGGCGTTGTTTTTTTTAGGGATTTAATTTTAAAGGGCCCCCCAAAAATTTTTTTATTTTTTTTTTTTTTTTTTTTTAGGGTGGGGGGAATTTTTGGGTTTATAAAAATTTTAATTTTTTTTTTTTATCTATGTTTTTTTTTTTTCCCCTTTTCCTAAAAATTTTTTTGAACTGGGGCCCCAAACAAAGAAAAAAACTTTTTGTTTTGAATTCGTAGATGGACGGAAGCATACGGTTGTAATGAAGGCTGGAAAAGTTTTCCAAGGACTTCTTCCAACTTGCCCACAAGTCTCTTTTTGTCCGGGGGAGGGGTCATCCAGTCACTGTGTCCCCTTGGGTGAAAATTTTAACATCCAATTTACCCCCTTTGGGTGTGGGGGGGAAAGGAGCTACGAAATCCCAGAGGATGATAAAAGTTTTTTTGGGCAGAAGGCCCCCCTCTGGTGGAAGGGCTTTTTTTTTTCCTTGTTGACTTGGGGAAAGGGGAAAGCATCTGCCTTTAGATCCCAGAGCAACCCCCAAGGGGCCTTTGCATAGGAAAAGGGGGTCACAGCCCCAGATCCAAGTCTTTTAGGCTGTGATGGGGGCTTGAGAGGGAAAGGCCTCATAAGTTCTGGTGCTGGAAGCAAACTTGTGCAACCCCCAAAATTGGATAGGCAAGCATTTCTTGAGCCTTTTTTTAGAAGACATTTTTGCCTGTTAGTGGGGGTGGTTTCAAGCAGCATCAACATAGAAGTCCTTTTCACGAAGGATCTAGCATCCCACCCGTACTTTTTCACCCTCTCTGGCGGAAAGTCTGAGACCATAGATGGGAGCGGGAAGGACTGTTTCCCAAAGACGGCCTTACCGGTACTCTAAAAAAATGTCTTTACAGGGGTTGTTGTCAGGTACCAGAAGAACCTCAAAAGTTTTTTGGTTTCTTCTTTGACGGAAAGCAGTGGAAAAAATTGTTTTTTATATCAGCCATAATGCCACAGCATCTTCTGCGGAAACGTGGGAAAATTTAGAAGTTCTGTTGTTGAGGTCGGGCCCGACAGTGGACATCATTGAGTGAGACACCTTGCACCTGCAAAATTGAGTCAAAAAACTACTCTTATCTGACCCCGGTTTTTTTTTTTGGATGTAAACGCCCAAAATGGGTAGGTACCAAAAACTCCTGAGTCTTGAAGCGCTGGGCAATCTCTGCATGATGGGTTTTTTGGAATATTTTCCATAAGGCGAAAAAGTGTCTTGTCTCTAGTGACCCTGGAGTTTCTGTCTGGGGAGAGACAAAAACGACCATAAAACTTCTCTGTGTTGGATAAGCGTGGTTTGGGGGTTT